>JAPQRQ010000019.1:4398768-4409366 GCA_037367365.1 Apogon talboti | reverse complement strand
ATATATATATATATATATATATATATACACACAAACACACACACACACACACACACACACACACACACATATATATATATATAAAAGGATGTACATAAGAATGTAAAAGACCTGAGTATACAGAGGTGACAGGTCCAGATCAGTGCAGTTGTAATGTTCTATTGATATATACAATACAAAGGGAAAAAACTTGCTGACCTGAAAATTACCAACCACATCTCCTTCACCTTATTGAATATGTGGGCTGTAATTTGGTTTTTGGCTTATATTGTTTACTACTCTCAACCTGTGATTCTCACTTTTTAGGACTTGTAATACTACTCATCGTGCAGCTAATGTCTGCTCTTGACATTGGCGCAGAAAAAAGACATACTTTTCTGTGCTACAACTGCCTCTCATCTGATGGAGCATTTTCACCATAATTCCCTCTAGACCGAGATTCATTTTGAGATGTGTAATTACAGATAGCTCCTGAGGAGAGTGTGTGTGTGTGGTTTATAGAGGCGCCATCAGAGGTCCGTAGTTAATCAGCAGTCATTCAGAGGTTTCAGGGATCAGCCCATTGATTCCCTCCAAGGGAAATCAATTCAATCAAAGGCATTACTTAAACTGAACTCAGATCAGAAAAGTAAAGGACACAGAGCAGGGCACAATGGGGAGAAAAGTGACCAAAAGGAAAGACAAGAGCAATGGTAAAGGAGTGGTGATGCAAGGTTAAGGGGGTGTAAAGACAAGGGACAGGAACAATAATACAGGGATTAGTGAGATAATAATATGGAAAAGGAACAGGCCTGGAAAACAGGACATGAATAGAGAAAAGATGAGGTGCTGGGACATAGTGAATACAATATAATTAGATGGGTCCTGGGGTGGGTGTGGGGTGTGGGGTGTGGGGGGGGGTGGTCCACATAATTGCCTTTCCACTCATCAGAGCTTATATGAACATGAATGAAGAGTTTAAGCCAAAGTCTTGGTGAGCTCCCTCCTAAACATTAAATTTACTAAATGTAGAGTGTACATAAAGGTGCATTAAAGGTATTTCTGAGGGTCCTTTAGCCCAACTTTTATACTTTTACATCATCGCCCATTCATCATGAAATTAGACCTTTCAAAACAATGCGTTTCTGCACTTGTGATCACTTTAATCTCCCTTCATGGTACTATCAGTTTTTCTGAAATATTTATATACCCTTCTGTATTGAAATCAATTAGTTTTCATTGTTTTTTGCAGTATTTCTTTCAGTGGATTAACAAAAAAAAAATCATATCTTGTTTAGAATGGAAGTGGATTAGAGTCAAAAATAGATAATCTGACACTGTTTCACATCACTATCAAAAAGAGGAGCAGCTTTTCTAAGCTTCTGCGCCACAGAGTTAAAATCAGCTTTGACTGAATCTGATCACGAATTAAAGCTGCTGATCACATATTTAGCCAAATTATGTTTCATGGAGTAGATTTTCTAGTACATAGTGGATATAAGGGGGTTGAATTCTTGTTTCCTGTTAGACAACTTGGATTCCAATGAGCTGAAATGTGATTTTTTTTGTACTCACACACTGCAGCTTCAATGTAAAAGAGAAATCACTTTTCCATCTAATATAAGCCCGTATCACATATACATTGGTATTAGCATGTATGTTTCCCAATATCAACAGCATAAAATGCAGAAAAAAATTGCCCCCCTAATTTAAGTTAATTTGTGTGTGTTTTTAATTGCTTTTATAGTTATTTATAAGTGAATTTTACTATCCATTGCACTGACTGACTGATTCTAGATGTAAAATTTATTGTTAGACTGTAAAATTTCCAACTAGCTGCTGTACTAATAAAGGAATTTTCTTTACTTTACATCATCCAAAAAGTACATCCATACACAAATATTCAGACTTTTTGCTGCATTGCCACACAAATACAGGCACATGCACGCCTCCACTGAGGATCAATCTGGCTAAGATAGTTAGAAAAGCATCTGACCTTGATTAGATATAATGAGACTTAACCACAAGTCCACTAATCTGATGAAATGACTTACAGATTCACCTTGTGATGAATACTAAACACACACATCGATTGCGGCTTGTCATGCTTCACACAATCAGTAAAGTGAACGTACACACAGAGACACACATGTCCTCAGCTTCGACCAATCAGACTTATTACTTTGAGAATCTTCAAAGCGCTCTTTGATCACCTCCTCTGAAAATAATTTTTCATAGAAATTACTGGAGTGCAGTCAAAGCCATATGGAAAGTTTTGTGATAAGACAGAAGAGAAAAACCTGACCTCTAGTAGCTCCCCTCTGTTCTCCGCCTTATCTTTGAAGAAAACACTGGTTTTAAGTGAGATTATGTCAGTCTCTTTGCCAGTCATTTATGTCCCTCTCCTGTTTTTGGAGATATTTCAACCCGCGAGAGCAGCTCCACTGTGCAGGAACCTGCTTATGATGTCTACAAAGCACCATCCATCCCTGCTGGTTTTAAAGAGAGGCCTTCAAATATCTATCGTCCCCAGCTGCTGTGATACAACATGTGCATTTAAGCCTTGATCGGAGCACCTACATCACACGCCTCTTGTCTCGGTCCGTTCCATTACAGATACTCGTGGCTACAGTGATCGAGAGGAGCTGAAGGAACAGGCGTGGAACTACATGAGACACCCATGTCTTGGAGCTGTCATTTTAAATAAATGTCAGTTAAATATGACATATGGAAATCCAGCATCATCTGTCTGTTATATTGCTACAGTTACAGCTGTATTTTATTATCGGTCAGATGAGTGTTCATGTAAACTGTTAACTTTTAACCCTTTACAAGGGACTGATAGAAACACTCTGAAATTCCAAATTTCAACCTTAGTGTGTTTTTGGACAACATAACAAGACTTAATTACTTTTGTGAAATGTTTGACAAATTTTTAATTGTTATATAGAAAATCAAGGTTAATGAAGTGACCATATTTGGTTCCTTACCCATAAGTGGCACAAAATAAATAAATAAATAAATTTTAAAAAATCAAGAAGTATAAAAATATGAGAAAAACACATGTACCGTGAAAGGACATGTTCTAATGTATTTTATAACACCACTTTTAGAACATTAGAACAACATACGTGCTGATCCAGACACCTGTCAACATCCACATTATCCCTTTGAACATCATTACTTAGATTAGTACCATTACTAAATGGTACCTAACAAAGCAGGTACCCTCACTGTTCATGCAGAGGTGGACCTTACAGACCCTGGAGACCACATTGGACCTGAGCCCGATAAAGGGATAATTCGCAGTATGTATCAATAATGTGTCAGTAGGTGATGTAGGCATGTCGTTTCGTTATCTTACATAAATTTGATTTCCTTCCTTCCTTCCTATGTATAAGCTGCGTGTCACATCATGGGTCTAATCACCTAACATACATCTCAGAAAAAGATACACCAGTGTCTTAGCTCCTTCGATCAGCCTCCTTGGTCTTCGGTCCTGGATGTGTATTTTGGGGAATTGAGACATCCTTCAAGATGACACATCAGTATTGATTTCTGAGTTACACTCATGGATCGAGGAACAGAGGAGGTGAAAACAAGGCAACTGAGAAGAGCCTTATGTCCCAGGATAGGAGCATGTGACAGGACAAACGGCTAGAGCTAGCTAATTTTTGTGTCATACCAAACATCTGTCTGACCCAAATGAAATAACAGTATAATTTGCGAAACACAAAAGTACCCCCATCTGACGCTGTGTTATTATTTATTATGGAATCTGTAGAACTGAGTTAGCTTCAAAAATAAAGTAAGTTAGAAAGTGATATAAATAACTATTCAAAGGAGAATGAATACAGAGCGAAACATGTGTTCTGATGATATTCCAGTTACATTTTAGCCCCTCTAACCAATGATTATCCCTGTTGGTAATCCATAACTCCACTCTCTGTGATTGTGTTATCTCCCAGAAACCTCAGCTTGACCCCATCTCAAAAGATTCAAGCATCAAAAAGTTCATAAACTTGCAAAACTGTAGCCTCTGAGAAGCTTTGTGTCAGAAAAGCCATTTAACCTCGACCATATTGTTCCAAAAGCCTGCACCCATCAACTGCACAAAAAAAACCCTTGACTGCACGTCTCTTAAAGCCTTTTAAATGGCCTGTATGAGCCCTTAAATACTGCTTACACAATGACTTGAAGTTTCATTGGTTCCTCTTTCTCTTTTTGCCTCTAATCTTCTCTCACCGCCATACAAAAACACACATAGTCACATTAATTACACCCCATTGTGGTCCAGATCCAAAAGTTTGACTCGCTGCTGATTAAATAGAACAGTAATCACAGTGGGCAGTGTTCCATTTTTTATAATTGCGGCAGCGGGCAACCTCACCACCTGCCAACCTTATAAACACGAGTGTAACAGGTAAGGTCTGCTCCGGTTTACAGGCTTTGCTCCATTTTTCAGAATTACAGTTACGCACGCTATTGGAAATGCTGGAAAAATTGCTGTTTTACTGAAACTATTTTATAGGATTTTTATATGCGTCTGTGAAGAGATATTAAAGATGGGGATAAAAAGAAATGTGTTATGCTGCACTTGCTCCGTAAGACAACTTCACTTAAATTCCCCTGCAACATCTACATTCAATATTTGTGGTAAACACCTTAAAGCCCTGGAACACACAAGGAAGAATGCAATATGTGAACCTGCACCTAACTTAAATAAGACGTACTGGATTACTGAGTACTCTGAGTAAACTGATGTTAGAGGCCATTTGGTGAAAAACAGAGACAGAGTCAATCTAAGTAATAATTCTCACACCTTGTCTGCTCCTCCTTTCTCAGTGGCCTTGATCAGACCTGTATGGAGGTCCTGCGTGCCATGGTTCAACCAGCAATAAAAAGCGACTGAAAGCTATTTTCAAAGGCAATGTTCAAGAAAGAGGAGTTTGGTTCAGTTGCTGGAGTGCAGCACAGTGTGACCAACCTTGGCTGTTTTTCTGTGGATGGAAAAGGCTACGCAGTCGTCTGGTGTGTGTGACTTTAATTCCATTGAAGACACATTCATGCTCAGGCATTCATGCAAAGACACGACTAGACTCCAAACACAATTTGTCTCCATTTGTCTTTTCGTGTCTAAAATGTCGGGCTGTCTGTCTACTTACTGCAAATTGAATCGGCCTCGTCTGATCCGTCTGCACACTCCGGTTCTCCGTCGCAGCGCCACCTAGCGCTAACACACTGCCCGTTCTTGCAGACAAAATCTGTGGCCGCGCACGTCTTCTTCGCTGTGGGGAGAGAGAAAAACATGGACGATTAAATCAACTTTTGTCAACACTGTCAAATGTATTTTTATGAGGAAGAAAACATGTATTATGTCAACTTTTGCATCTTTTTTTTTCCATGAAAGTAACTTTTGGGCTAACTACCTTCACACAGCAGAGAGTTAGCAGTCATTAGCAAATCATACAAAGAAATCAGGATTCACAATATAATGAAAATGAAAAAGTACAGGACTATAATGGAGTAGAAGGTTCTTCATGGAAGGCTCATGTAAGTAAGTCCTTTTTAGCATTGACAGATTAGGCCACGTGTACAGGGAAGCAGTCCCCCAGTATCCGCCCGGTTAATTTGCCCCATTTTAACCCATGATCCACCTTCAGGATCCAATCCAGGCTTTGCCGAACCTTTTCTAACTCTCCAAAGGTTTTTTCTGCGGTTACTTTCTCCAAGCATGGGGAAAATTGAAGCACTTGAGACTGTCACAGGGAGAGGCTGAAAAATCCCTCTCTTTGACGGGGAGAGCCACTGAACAAGAGAAAGCACTCGCTTGGCGTGTTACCAATGCCTTGCCATGATGAAATATACAGGGAGGGAGGCTGACAAATGGCACGAAACTGTATGTGATGGTGGTGTTTGTGTTGCGGTGATTCTTTTTTTTTTCTGACTAGCAGATAAACTAACTGTGACTGGCACTGTTCCACTTTGGTTCCGCTGAACCCGGAGTTAAACCACATGACTAAAATATGGGTTAACAGACTGCTGCACTAAAGTACTGTAATTTACAATGCATAAAGCCACTGTACTGTATGGATGGAAGTAACTCACACTCAAATTACGACTGTGAAACTCACTATTGTCCCTTCGTATGTGATCACAAAGAGCCTCAACTTCAGAGGGAGCTGAATTTCAAAGGCTAAAGAAAGAACTTAAGGAGAGCAGGTAATGTTAATCATTTCTACGTAAAAACTAATGATGACACATGATCTTATGCAGCGTGTGTACTCCAGAAAAGAGGCCGACTGTTTCCCTGTGTATTATGGGATGCCTGTGGGTTTCCCGTGGGATGGGAGTCATTTTTGCTATTTATCATGTGTTTATGAGGGGAAAGGAAAAAAGTCAGCAGGAGGCAGCAGGGGCAGGAGTTGTAATAACAATAAGTACTTTTTCTGATATGAATAATAAATAAGGAACACTATGAAACACAGCTGAAAAATGTGAGGTGTCGGAAGTGCCGGAAAAATACAATGCATTGCCTAAAGAGTTTCTGGGGAGTTTTCCCTCCGTTGAACCAAGGGTCTAAGGATGGGTAAAGTGTACAGAGTTTAAAGCAATTTTGATAGTCTATAATTTGTGATGTAGGGCTGCAAATATTTAAGAAATGAACTTAATTTTATTGAAACACTATATCCCCTCTTAAAAAATAAAATGTGACAGAGTGAAAATCCACTCCCATGTCACCATTAAAAACCAACAAAATCTCAGCCCTGTTTTTATCTTTCATAATTATAACTATTACAGGTTATAGAGCTAGTTAAGTTAATAGGGCTGCATGCACACTATTGCAATTTATGATCCAGACCAACAAGTGTGTGTCACTGAATCCAAGGCATTAACCATAGAACAGAGGTCATGTTTATTTTATTTCATGCTTTTTGCCGTTCACTCCATCTGTCTATACACTGACCGGTCATGTGACCAACATCTACTGCCTAAATAGAGACTGATAGGTCATTTCTTTACAGGTGTAGATTATAGGCAGACTGCACACAGAGAACAGACTGTCACATTCACACATGCGCATTCTTTATGTAATTAAACTGCAGCCTTTAGTGATCGTGTAATTGCACAGATTGACAATGCTATTATAATTCAATTATCTGTGTAGCTCTACTTTACGAGTGTGTGCGAGGCTGGCTGAATTGCTCTATTCTTTATTAAAAAGTACCACACAAGAAAAGCTTAAACAGTTTTATTAGTGCAATGCATTTTGCTTTTCGAGAAAAAAAGCACCGTATCAGTGCAGTGAATACAGCCTTCTAGGAATCAGCGGCGTATTCTACACATTGTATTTTACTTAGCACTGCACCCACCTTATTAGCTTGTTGTTTATGTGCATAGCCTTGGATGTCCTATGGTGTGTGGTAAAAAGCACTTTTATGAATGATGGTTCAAGAGGGAGCCATAATAATGAAGTACACGTTAGAAGAACTGACAGCATCTCAGCAGTGGGGACCGGAGTGCTCTATATATAGTGTACATCTTAATTTACTTATGAATAACATTACATGGCAGATAAAGCGGCCGCATTCACACACTCACCCGTGCAGAGTATTGATTTTAAGTAAAGAAATAAAAATAGGAAAAAAAAGGGGAGTTTAAAGACACGAGAGAGGTGGCCTGAAGAAGGTGTACGCCGAGAATAGATGAAAAACATGTCCCTGGGGATTACAGAGTAGTCAGAGGCACAGACAAAGGTAAATAGAAAGAGGGCAGAAAATAGGGGTACAGAAATGAAAGACAAGAGGGGGATATGCTGTCAAGGAAAGGTCTAGTGTAATGGCATCTGTCTTCACAAAGGACTGGATAAATCCCTTTCCTATCTACCAGCGTGTTAGCATAAATCCCATCTTTTTTCTGTCCACTCTGCCTGTTTTTTCATCCGCCTCTATGCCTGCAGACTGATAACAGAGGCAGCAGATGCCCCACACAGAGAATGCACTTCATAGCATAATTCACAGCACTGCTGTAGATCATAATGAAGCTGATATTCGACGCCGGCCAACTTTTCTTTCACCTTCAAATCACAACTCCCATCACTGGTCACCTTAATCTTCTCCCTGAAAGTGTATTGTTTAATTCACTTGGGCATGCAAAGTGGCCAGGACTTACAAAATATCACTCTAAAGGATTAATTAAAATACAGAAGCCAGCAAATATAAGCCTATCAGTTTCCCACAACCTTTCCCAAATTCATATTCCTCTTATCTTGAGGACCAAATGGAAAATAATACAATTCACCTTGGCCCCCTCCTGTTCTTGGTTTTCTCTGCTAGCAACTAAAACGGGCTTTTAATTAACCTTAGGATAGATTGTGTTACTTGTACATTAATTCATCAGCAGCACCGGACAAAGGACAGCCATTTTCAACAGCTAGAGTAGAGCATCTGCAGGACAGTTTTGCACAGGTTTTTTGCTTCTTCTTCTTCTTTTTTTTTCACATTTATTTAATCAGCACAAAAGATGGCAGAGGGAGAAAAGTTACAGAGCTCATGGCACCATATGAACTCCTTATTTTACCACTGATTCACATTATGCAAAATGATTTCAGCGCAATGCATTATGGAAAGCTACTCTTCGGTCTTGAAAACTGAGAATTTAATTCATGAGTGTGCAGTTATTTGAATACTGCATTTTTATACCCCCACCTTAAGTATACAATACAACAATTTTAGATGAAAGCTTTTTTTCACTGAAATTACACTAATCTGTCAGTTGCAACAACAGACAAATTAGACACTAGGTTGGAAAGTTGAAGTAGATGAAGACAAAGAGTAACAGGAGGTGAATTTCACATAGTTCACTATGCAGACCTACTAGAAAATGGTGGACAAACGTTTTTATATGGCTGAACTATTACAAATATGTGGACGGTCACATCAAAGCAAATGTGTAAAAAAGCTGCAGAAAAAAACATTTTCCCACCTAAGGTTCTCAGGAGATGCTGATGCAGTCACAAACAGCTGCTTACATTTACATTCTGAAGCAGCGGGACCTGTCTTATATGAATGTCATCCATATGGAACAGTCTAGACCAGCCTTATGAGGTGTGAGAGTGAATGTAGAGGAGAGAAAACCTACACAAACCATACACACATTTTCTTCTATCAACTAAGCCAACCAACCATCCTCCTAAAGTCAGTGCACATTATTATTATTATATTATTTCAGTCCTTATCCCCTGATGGAAAGGGTGATCAATATTTATGTGAAATATCAGATAGACCGGGAGTTGATGCAAATACATGTGCTTAAAATAACTCTTTTGGCCAATGGCTAATACCAATATCAACATATTTTTAACATGTTTCTTTGCTTACTCTGTTTTCTTACCACTAACAGACTGCCCTCTAAACTCACAGATTCCATCACTGAACTTAAATGTTCAAGCGTGAAGTCCAAACAGATGATTATGTCCTGAGCATCATCTGCCTCGCTTTAGCGCAAATAAAAGACGACTGAATGGAGATCGTTCAGATGCCATGGCTAAGCTGTCATGTCATGGCCTCACACAAGGCGGTTTTCATACAGCAACAGATAAACACTGGTCATTGCAATTGGTGAATGTCGTCTTGTTCACCTTTCAGCCAAAAAGGTGAATATTGGTTGAATATCAGCATCAGCCAATAGATCTACACATCCCTGATAAGAACATTTGAGTACACTTTCCAATTGTTGTGTGTATTAAATATTTTATAAAAAATTTTTACAGTTTCTGACGCTGAAGTTTATTGGAGTTAATACCATAAAATCTACATATTTTGTTGGAATGAACAGTTAGTCAAAGATAGTCAAAAATACCTTAGGGTTAGTTTATATAGTGACACATACTGTACATGAGGCCATTTTCTACATGTTATTCCTCAACATTTAGTCTCTTTATTCACTTCATCTAATTAATGAAGGCATAAAAGCTCAAAATATAATACTGCAGATATGGTTTACATCTATTATGTATATATATGGCTAATACAGCTAACTGCGATACCCACATTACATACGCTGTAAGCTTTGATACAGTAAAATCACAGCCTTTTCTCGTTATGAATTAATCATTGTGGTGACACAGATGCCCTGGGGTACAAGTAATTTTCTCCAGATGTAAGAGAACATGGTTGATTGGCGCAAAAAACCCCATCATGATTGTAACATTTTGTCTAGTACAATCGAGATGCTTAAATGACCATCTCCATAAAAATCCTGACTCATTTTGCAATCACAATATCTGTAAAAAAAAAATTAAAAAATTACAATCCGATTTTTTTTTATTGCATATTGCTTTGCCCTAATATGGGCTGTAAATTTCTGTATAAATTTTAAGCATCCTGAGGGTCATGCAAGGCCAGGCCACTGAGATAAGCTCATGGTGTAATAAAAATCGAGTCAGTATGTGGGTGGTGCCATAAACTACACCCTGAATACACACTGCACTGCTGACCAGAGTCTCCACTGACGACACTGTGTTAATCTCCCGCTCCATTCTGCCCTATTGTCACACCCTCGAGACCCCATGATTAATGATTAACTAAGCTGACCTATTGATGTTCATATGCCAACCC
>JAPQRQ010000019.1:4388403-4398668 GCA_037367365.1 Apogon talboti | reverse complement strand
CCCCCCCCCCCACCCTCCATCCAGACACCTCCCACAGTGGACACCTCTCAGCATAATTTGCCCACTGCTCATGATGACATGATTTGAGAAGCTACAGTTCGACCTGAGAACAGGTGAAGGTCGCAGCTTCGTCCAAGTCGCTCGGTTTATACACTCCATTACACGGGCACCTACGCGCAGAGTGAAAGTGAAAAGGAAATAAAACATCTAACAGTACAATAATAGCTAAGGGAGCACCGTGTCGCCTGTAATTAGGATCTCTTCACTGTAGTCCCTGAAATCATGATTAGCTACAATAACCATGGTCTGAAACAGGCCATCAGCGCCACGCCGAGTATTTACTATTCTTCATTTGGGGACGGTGACATGTTCTAATCGTCTTAAATTTAAAATGTAATGGGACATATCATCCATGGCTCGGTAAATACTTTTTAATAACGCAAATGCAGACAGATTCAGGTGTGAAAGACATGACTTCCTCAGGTGTATTTAAGACATGTTGGATTCTCTGTTTGATTTCCATCAGTAGACGGATTATTTTAGCCAGAGGACACAAAGGATTTTTATCTTTCTCTACTGAAATCTATCATTAACAGAGAAACTGATACAAACTGTCAGTACGCATGTTTCCCATAATGACAAACAACAAAAATGTGTAATAAGTACCTGTATGTCATTTAGTCACACAATTCAGGAAATCTGCAAACTGTGACACATTTTTGTTTCAGCCAAAATATTTATTAGAATTTTCAACCATGCAGAATAAATAGAGAGATAAAGTTTAATTAAAAGCCGAGCTAAAAAGGTAGGTCTTGAGTTTGCTTTTAAACACATCAACATGTATGTAAACATGATTAAATACACAATAAATATCGGCTGAGATTAGGAACCACAGTGTCCACATGCATTAGTCACTTGTCCTGTCCTAGAGTGTTTGACGTATTGGATGGATGGGTTCCAAATGCCTTCAAACAGTTGCTGTTTACCCCTCAATACATCGGTAATAATGAAGAATTATTCACTCTATTTTATGTATTCTATTGATTTTACATGCATTGGAGCTGCCTCGCTGATCATTTCAGTAAATCATATCCAACATTAATTAAAGTAAAAAAAAAAAACAAAAAAAGTGGAGACACTTCAAATCTGAATAACAATATTACCAGAGTGTATTGAAGCATTGATGTGGAACAGATGTAAAGATCTGAACTGCACACAGTCTTTGCTACTGTGAGTTTGAGATCATTTCTAAAGTTCACCCCCACAGTGAAATGATAAAAAGGCCTGGTAATTCTGAATGAAGGATGATGGAGAGAATTATTGGAGCCCTGCCTCGGCCTTATTAGTTAGACTTACACTGTCATCTTGGTCTTTGAATTCCCTTTGCACATTATGTAAAACTTAGTACGAGTCTTAAAAGGCATGCTGTATGTCCAAACAGGGAGTGCTTTCTTTTGAAGGGACATGAGGCTACTTTGAAGTTAATGTACAAGCTATGAGTTCCTCCAAAAGAAGAGGTTGAATAAGTGGTCCGAGTGCATATCTCCGCCTGTAAGTGTAAAGCACGAAGGGGAATCTGGGAAAGAGCAGAGAAAAGACGGGGGAAAAGAAAAGAACGCAGGAGATAACAGAGCAGGAGTTAGTGTAGGAGGAAGATGAAGAGGAAATAAATGGTCCTCCGCATTGGTGTGATCGGCTAAAGAGGTAAAGAACCGAGCGTGTCAGTGGAGAGAAAGAGGCCGTTAATCAGTGAGTGGAGGTTCAGCCACAACTGTGAGGGGATGAAGAATACCCCAAGAAACCCACGGGTGTGTGTGTGTGTGTGTGAAGACGATACAGCGAGAAGGATGGAGTAAAGCAGACAAGTATAATATCGGTCTTGTGAGGAGATTAAAGGCCTGTCCGGTTTCCCAATAATCAGGGAGAGACAGAGAGATATTGTGGAGAAATTCCCAGAATACCAAAACAATGTAGTGTGGACAAAAAAACCCCCCAAAAAAAACAGTAATTGTAAAATACAGGACATCAGGACAAGATTGGAAATAACATTTGCCCTTTAAGTTTTTTACTTTGTAATAACTTGAATCCCAACAGGTGATGCATTGTAAAATCAAAATAAAAGACGGAAAAGAAGCGATCAATACATGATATATTACATTCATTTACCCTGTCATGCATGAATTGTTAATAAACTAGTGGTATTTTTGACATAATTGGATTTTTTCACTATCTTATTACTTTACCATAATACACTGCTAATCATTTTAGTGGATTCCATGCATCAACAGTTTAACATGTAATGTTTTTTTTTTTTTTTTTTTTTAAATCATAAACAAAGAGAACTTATTGCTGCTTTAAGAAAAATTGAATGGTGAATGTCATGAATTAGTGATTAGACTCTGGGAAACTTCAGTCACTGAGACAAAATGACAAAAACCAAAACAAACTATTCTGCAAACTAAAGCTTACCAGAGAATTTCTTTGTAACCACATGTTTAGAATTCATTAAGGAATATATCAGAATAAAATAAGACTTTATTAATCCCACTGTGAGGAAATTCAAGCGTCACCGCAGCATTTACAGTAAAGTGAGTGTGGCAAATGTTAGAAAATGCAATGATACAACAGTTAAGAGTTGGAGTCATTACTGCAAATACTGTAGCTTTAATTAAAGATTGAATAACTGTCATGCATGAAGGGGTTAAAGATAGAAGCATAGAACTTTCCCAACTAATCTATTTCAACTGGGACTATGATTAGCAGTGAATAAATAGAGGTATTGAGTAAATTTTAGCAACAAGTGAAATCGCATCTGCACCTGTGTATGAATAGGTGTTCACAGGTGTGTGTTTGTGTGAATGATAAATCAGACTCACTACAAAGACTGGAGATGTGAGGGGAACTCGTGGACCGGCTATCCAGATCAAATACACCATATAATACGCCTCACCCAGCACATCGAATCCCACCTATCGGTTCAAAGGAGCTTCTTACCAATTTATGATCTCCCTAGCCGGACGCAGAAGGGCCAAGCCTATGGGGCCAGACATGATCTCCTGAGTTTCTGAGACAAAAAAAATAAACCCAAAAAGTGAATCATTAATGCAGTACTCCAGAAGTTGGTGAAGTTGAGCAAGAGTTAGAGTTCAGAGACGTCGACGACAACCCCTTCAACGAGGTAGAGGACTTGAAACAGACTGAGGCCAAGATGAAAGAGGTGGTGGCAAACTTTTGTGAACTGAGTTTCTGACAACCCACATCTATATTCATCGATAGGAAGAAGATGGGGGTTTGAACCTTCAAACAGGTAGAAGGAATGGAATCGTGGATTTATAACCTCCACGATATAATGATGTGGGCGGCGTACACCAGAGGAGTATATATATGGACTAATTAGAAGAGACAATCCGTGCTCCGAAGCCTGAAGCTGCTGTGTGATTATCATCAGGGTTTCATTATGCTTTACACAAGTTTAAAACAACAATAAAATGACAGGAGATAATTGTACATCACACCCACTATAGCGCATACAGTAACATCAGGCCTAATGGTTTTCTTCATTTGTTCAGTGGTAATATGATCCCTTCCTGTACTGTGTATGTTATAAGTGTGAAGTGTTCTCATTCAGGCTTCTTGTGCCTTTACAGACGTCATTTACAGCTTACAATAAGGGCGAGTGATTCAGCCAAAACATCAGATAAACCATCTGAAAGGAAATTTTCTCACGTCTTACTTTATTTTTATTTTTTTTTATTTCCTTCATGAATAAAAAGACAATCTGCTTTTACATGTCAGCAAAATGACCTCTTAAAAATACTCTTACAAAATGCGGTCGAGTTACAACCAAACCATATCAAGTTTTCTCTAGTTTTTCTCTGGGTTCTGGAGGCTTTGTGTTGTTGTTATTGGACTACAAACTCTGTGCTTTTGCCATCTAGATGAAGTAAATACAAGTCATTGTTGTACTGTCTGAATCCGATTCATTGCGTGTTGGAGTTCAGAGGCTGGGTCTGCAGCTGATGGAGTTATGGAATTTCTTTGTCATTATTTCTTTAGCAGCAGTAACACAACATGTTACACAAACAAGTTATCTACAAGCTAATGTACTTGGACAGGCTGGCCTAGAGAGATGTACAAGCAACATTAACGCTACAAACTTATTAACGCTGCATAATATTGTAATTACACTGGAAAATGAATCATTTCCGATTAATTTCATCCGAGTTCTACCATTTTGACGGCACTGTTATTTATTGTTTAATGACACAATCCCACTGAAAAGTAGATTAGACGACAAATTAACATCGATCACGATCCCAGACTGTAGATCAGCCGCTCTGTTACACAAAAACAGGTCATGTTTGTATGCGTGTCTGCACTTAAGTGGGCTTAACTCTTCAATGTCAGCGATGTGATTGTGAAGCAATCTGATTTGAAATGTCTTTCTTGTCACGATTTCTATTTTATCTGACAACTTCCACAGGCACAAACAGAATTTGCAAAAGGATAATAAAGCAAACAACCGACTATCTTAACGAACAATAGTTTTCTTTTCCATCAAATGGAAAGGTGCAAAAAATAGCTTTCCTTGATTTGTCAAATGAAGAATAAAAGAGCAAAACCAAAGTGAGAAGTAAAACACATCACAGCACAGTCATACCCAGAGGACTTCTAAAGGCCGAGAACTAAAACAAGATAAAATCATATCAACTCCTACTCATATACAGCTACTTCACAAAGGTTAATGTGTTTGTGTGTTTCTGTGTTTGCTCATGCATCTGTTTGTTATGCCACTTAAGTCTGCATCTGTTTATTCTTTATAACCAAGCAGATTGTACCTCTTTTTGTCTTTTAAGCTCAGAAACTATGCGGACCTTTTGTGTGACTCTCTTTTCTGAGACAGGGATTAGCAATAAAAGAAGATGAGCAACAATAAACTAAATTACCTTCATTGTTAACTTCCGTTTGTCTTTGAACGCAGCATATGTGTGTGCTCACCTCACTGTGGATGTGTGCTGTACACACACTTTTAACATCCTGGAACCTCTTTTCTCTAAGCATTGGTAAGAATAATTAACGGCACACCCTCAAAGTCACCTGAGTTTGCTCAATACCATGACCAAATATTAGTGCTCAATTCATGTTTGTCCTGCAGGCCATTTCCTCCTTCCATTACCTGTTGGACATATACGGCAAACACAAGAGGATTACAGTCAAACCAACAGGTTCTTTACGTCAGGTTTTCCTTAACCTTAAAAAGACACGGACCTATTTAATGGAAACTTTAAAATGTATTTTTGCGCTATATTTAACCTTTCCTCACTTATTTACCACAATTTATTCTAACATTATCCTCTGCAATTTTGCATTTTTCAGTGAAAATCAAGTATTTTCTTATATTTAATTCACTGATCATGTATATGTTCATAAAATGTCATAGTACATTCAAAGATTATTATATCAAAACAGAGAAAACTGAGGAACCAGTGACTTTTTAGGCAATATATACTGTACATATCATTGAGTAAACATGAACAAGCATCTGCAACCACTGTCATTTGTCAAACTACATGTGTTTTCCTGGTGAAATAACGTTGCAGATGAACGGCTAAGAAACTGCATTTTACCAGAATTAATTACATGTATTGATAAAATTAATGGTTAAGTAGTTAATACAGTTTAGATCAGTAGATGCTTTTGGTCGTCACAAGGGTTAATAAAGTTACTTTTGTGTTCAACATTCTGCTCATAGATAAAGTTATAAATGCATCACAGATGGATAAGGATTTTATTTTATGTTCACATTCTATCATTTATGTTGTGGATATTGCACTATTTTACTGACTTAACACCTTGATGAGCTCAACAGAGAATATGTACCACTGCTACACACCCTGTATTTTGCAGTTTTAACCCCCTAACACACCAGAAAAGAATTTTATCACATTAATTGCACACAAAGCAGCGTATCCACGGACTCTAGACCACTTCTTGTGCCTGTATGACGCATTTAGGGGATTTATGAGCCTCATTAGACATGCATAAATTGATTGGCGCTCTGGGATATGGCCAGTATGTGGTGCAGTTTAGTCTCGAACCGTGGTAAATCTCCTTACGACCACAGAGGCTGATGACATCTCTCTAATGAGTTAAATCTATTATGGAACAAAAACTCATGTTCAGGAAAGGATCCCTAATGTACGTTTTACAATAAAGCTGAAGGTTTTCTTTTACACTTTTACTAACGACAGGGGTAATATAGGTTTTCTTAGTGACAGGGAATGCGATTGTCATTTTGTCATTTTAACCCCCGGAACAATGACGTCGACATCATCGTCCACATGCCAACGTCTAAGACCTCCCAAATCCTTTCACATCCTGGGTCACTGATCTTCACCCACCGTTATATAAGCACGTTATTACAACTTTGCACATCCGCTCAGAAATGGAAAGGAACAAAAATGACAAAAGAAAAAAAAAAAGAAAAAGAAGACAGATGCAGAGTGATTGCTGAGATCAAAAAGAAAATCAGAAGCAAATCTGATATAATGGCAAGAAATTGCTCGTCATGAGAATGAAATACGTTAGGCTTCCTCTTTATTTCGGTTCACAATACATTTTCTGTTCTTCGGCTTCTCGAATCTTCTGCACTGCTCAGTCTTTCTCCATGTTAGTTAAAAATGATGAGAAGCTGTGAGGTTGATGTGCACTGTGATCACAAACAAAACTGCTTCTTAATCTGAATAAATACGACACCATTGTGACATGTGTTTTCTTTCCTTTCCCTTATCTTTCTTTTTCCGAAAACAAGTACAACCCTCCTCAAAATATACTACAAATATACATATAAAAAGTATTTTTGTTACGAGGGTGACAGCACATCCCATCAATCGAATAGACGCTTTGAGGGATGCACTATGTTATCTTCAACACCCGTCGAGCAAGGCGTTCAATATAGGAAGGAACAGACAGGACCAGGTAGTTTTGTCTTTGCAACATGACACATATGAGCTTTTCTTATGATGCTATACCACATAGAATCTAAAGTCTTGTTGCGTATAACCCGCGTTATTTTCAGCGTCTGTAACACCACTTTAACAGTGTTATAGCAGTCATCGTAACAATTCTTTTGATTTAAAGAAGACACACTGTTCTAATAGAACATCAGCTGTGTGTACAGTGTGCTAATGTGTGTGTCTGTGTGATAGTATTCTGTTCCAAGATGTCTGGAGACTATATGAGGTCATATCTTTCTGTTCCAGTATCTCTCATTAAAAGTGACATATGCACAGAGGAACTTCATTGCCTACTGCACTCACACACAGATATACACACTACAAATCCCCCTAACAACAGGCCATCTGGGTGACATGTGGCTCTTAGACTTGACCTGCATTGATTTATTAAACACTCAGACACTGATATCGGCCCTGTTACTCACATACAAACTTACACGTGCACACAGGGCGACGCACACACTTCCTGCCCTCCCCCCCAACGTGCCACTCCCGACACTCCAATCACATCTGAGTGTCAGACGCTCACTTTCACAGACAGGGTCATCATTTTAATGATATCAGCTATCAATCCTTTGGACCGCTCCTCCCCACTCATGTTAAACCGATATGGCTCTGCAATCACTAGGGGGCTGTCAATACTTTTTGATTGATGATCTCATGGGCAAAAGCAAATCGTGGAGGAGCCGCGTATAGGGCCTGTATGCCGCTATGGAACCATATATCATTTTTAAGGCAAATTGTGTCACAAAGAAAGACACAGAGTGTAAATATGCAATATGCGGTTCTATTTATCCCATATCCGCACACACGCAGAACATATAGTCATGCGTGTAAGCACACATACACACATAAAAATGCACACACACACAGTATTATTGTCCCACTGGGGCTATGAAACCTGTGTAATTCACTGGGGGAGGGGATATACAGTACTATATGAAACCTCAGTTAGTGCAGCCCTTTTGTAGCTAGGCAGACACATATACCCAATCTATTATGTGGGTCTGCATGTATGCCCAACACTGGCTTCTCAAACCTAGAATCCATGCTGCAATTCTAATTAAAGTAATAGTGAAATGTTAACTCATGAGGTTCTTGAAACGTCAAAAAAGTCCACTTATTTTCTACTAAACTCTTTGAATATCTTGACATGCAATTGCCAACTGGTTAATTACCTTGATAACTGAAGCTATTTTACATTCAATTTCCATGTCAGGGACAATCGCATGTTTTAAACCCAAATTGATTTCGAGTTTGGCAACTGCACTCAAGTGGCAAAATATAAAATTCATAAACACCCCTCTGTAATTGCTTTTCGCCAGAGTGCCTGATTGACAAACAGAGACAGCCAAGGTTTCAGCAGCACCCTCCCAAAACAAAAAAAAAAGCCTTTTACTAGCAAACAACGTTCCCGCTGGCTCAATGAATCGACGCTCACTGTGTGAGTCTCGTAATTCCTCTTTCCCGGCCCTATACTTCCACCATTGCCATTCAAGTCCCAAACCGCACTCACGCTGCGCGCTGCTGGACGGTCCACATGACAAATTACTACTGGGCTTATTATCAAAAATCAGTGTTTGCTGGAGGGAGTGGTTGGGGGTGGGGGTGCGAGGGTTGCAGTAGGGATTCCAACAAAGCACGCTGAGCATCCTCAGACAAAAGAGAGGGACAAATTTCTCCCGCAGCCGGCAAGCAAAAAAAAATAATTTCAATTACAAATGGCTGTTGTGCAGAAGCTGCACAGACCCTCACAAAGGTCACCAGCAGTTAGAGCGTGTGTGCATCTGTGTGTGTTTACTTGTTCACTGTTGTGCAGTTTGTCCATACTTATTTGTTTTTGGTTCAATATTAGATAGGAGGGAGCTAATATTTTCCAAGGTGAAAAAAGTCCCATCCAGCTGCTTTGCATTGCACAGCGTTTCCACAGGCATTGGTGGCATGTGATTATTTTTGTGACACCCTGACCTCGCCTCTCCCGGTGTTTTGCTATGCTCTCGGCACACCAAAACACTGTACGTAGTCTTCTGCCTTTTGTCTTCCCTGCCACGCTCATTCGTTCTACGCTCTTTATCCTCTCCACCCTTCCCCTTCTGCCTCCGTCACGTGCACATTTGCTCGCTCGCCTCTCCCCTCCCATCCTCCCGCCCCTTTCGCCTTTGGCAAACAGCCAGTTGTCCTTTCCTTTGTCTACTCTGTTTGTGATCACTGATTAGAGAATAAATAAAAAAAACACCTATTGGATGAAAGTATAGCGGCCACAGTTCAGAGCGAATAAAAAACTCCTGTTGCGAGGGCCAGCGATGTGACAGAAAAATTCTAAATTTAAAGCTTAACATCAGGATTTGCAGGAAAAAAAAAAGAAAATGACTGGAATGAATGACTAGGATCATTTCAGTATTCTTTTTTTTTTTTAAGTAGGAACATTTGATCAAATTTGCCTTCATTCTCATGCAATGAGAGGAAGAAAGGAAGATCAAATGCAAGCAAAATCAAATATATGCCTTGAATATTATATTGGAAGTATGAATATCATCACAGCCTTTGGTGATGTGGGGTAGAGGTTGTTTGCTCATTGTAGTGACTCACTTCAACAAGAGCACCACCACTGGTGTCTCAAGCAGGTTTATACTGTCAAAGTAATCATGTTTTGTCAGTTAATCCCTTTAAGGCCTACATGTCCCATCATCATCAACTGCATGAATGAAATTACACAATGACTAAGCTCTTTTCAGTGGCCCACAAAGCTGCTTGATTTGGGAACATTATGAAGCAAGAATAAAAGGGATGTGGATGAAACCATTTGACACAGCCTTTGTAGTGGCTTATGAATCACCATACCCTGTAAGACAGCCAAATGCGCTTGTCTGTCTGGTATAATCTCATGACATCTCAACTTTGAATGAAAAGGCTGCGAACAGTGGCCCATGCTAATCTAAAGATGAAGAAATTATACATTAATATAGGTTAGAAGACATGCGTTAATGTTAAGGATCAAACTATTCAGTGGCATTAAATGTTACATTTGCATACCTATTACACAGTATAGTGTAAAAGTCAGACTTTGCATTTGTCAGTGTATTGGCCACTTAGACCCAAAAGTAATGTTCTTCATGTTATCAAAGACATTCCTGTAAAACTGCTGTTACACCTGTGTTGCCATGGTAATGCTCCGCAACCGGTGTAGCAATGTACACATTCTATACATCCATGTAACCAGAAGAACATCAGCTAAAAGCTCAACAAAAC
>JAPQRQ010000019.1:4341720-4376678 GCA_037367365.1 Apogon talboti | reverse complement strand
CCCCCTTTCTGTCCCTAACATGGGCCCTGGACTTTATAAATGCCTCCTCCCCATCATTTAGACTGGATACCCACACATACACACACACAACAACCCCAATCCGTCTTTGGCAGGAGAGCACAAACAAGGCGTAAGGGATGTAGCTTCAAATGCTGGACAAGCCACGACTGGGCAGTAACTCCAAACAAAAGCCGGCAGCAGAACTTACGAGTGTAAAGACCCCGCGGTGCCTCCTGAAGGCATCTGTATTCTTTGGCCCTTTGGGACCCTCACACTGCGGGTCTGAATCCAAAAAAACAACTGTAGCAAAAGTAGATGCAGTGTGATTTTTTTTTAAAGTGCAGAGGTAGTCAAAAGTTCACTAAATCATACTCTGAAAAGACGCTATCTGTCAACCATGTTACATGGTGTGCAATTATACACTTTGCCACAATGGCAGGCCTCCATTTTTATTTGGAACTTTTTCTGAAGGTCACGCTTTAAAATGAAATCTTCCTAGACAGTTGGAAAGATGAGAATGATTAAGAATGGGGATCATTAAGACTTTATTAATACCATTACTGCTACTGCTTATCGATCCAGTATTTTTATGGTATTTTAATCCGTTATGTTTTAAAATTAAGAACAGAATTGTTTTGCTTTTTCTCTACTTGCGGCGCACATAATTGATCTATAAGTTTTTAACCAATCACTATCATAGATTCCAATTTTGTTATGATAGTAATGTGAGACAAATATCATTTATGATTATTTACTGCAGAAGAAAATAGACTTTCACTCATTTTTTAGTATAAAGTTGAAGGCAGGACTGTCATTTTTTTTGACAGTGTAGTAGTTTTCCAGCCAGATCTTTAAATCCACCTGATTTAAATCTATAGCAGATCAGATGATGCTCTGACGGTCTCAGATCAGAACTGACAAATGTATGAACTAACCTACAGCAAAACAATCACTAAGTACCAGTCACGTTTAATCATCTACTCATATTTGGGCAGCTAGCCTACAGAAATATAACATAAACAGGCTTAACAGCCAAACTGTCCATTTTTCTGCCTCTACTTTACAGGCTTTTGCTAGGTTTTATGATAGATTATGACAGATGACTCATAATTCCATCCAAATATACAAAAGACTTGTTGCACTTCTGTCCATGAGTGAAGTGCCCACTTTACCGTTTAGTAGTCTGGTGACAACCACAGAGCTGCAGTCACCCCTCAGAGACATGAACCCAGGACTGTCATCTAAAATGAAACACATCAACATCCCAAACTGCATCACAGACAAATGGCTTAGAAATGGAACTTGTGAGAAAATTTTGCAACTTTTATGTTGCTATAATAAAGAGGAAATACATGTTTCTAGATTTTTTTTCACCATTAGGAAAATCAGTAACATCAGAGCTTTTTCATACACTGGTCTTTATTTAGCCCTGGGACCAATTTAATGCCACATTTTGGTCCCCTTCCATAATAAAGATAATTTTGTCCCAGAAATTTTGATACTCGGGCCTTTTTACTCACATTGTAAAGCTCGGGTGTGACGTTATTGGAGCTTTAACCCAAGTACAAGTGAAGGATTAGATATGTTAAAAAAAAAAAAAAAAAAAAAAAACTTTTTTAAAAAAGGCGGGACTTCACAGTAGTGATGACTGCAGCAAAACTCACAAGTTCTTTATGAAAGGCTAGGAGGTCTCTTAGATAAGGAACTATCCAATTATCTACCGATCAGATGTGAAAAGCGACAGGGCAATTTGCACCGCGGGAAGAGACAATAATGAATCTCTCCATCCATCCAGGGGGTTTCTTTTCATTTTGCTGATCTCAACCATTGGAACTGAGGGGAATGATGAGAGAAGACAGAGGAAGAGATGATGACAGAATAAAATCGAAAGAAAAAACTTAGAGCAACAGAGAATTACTGGAGCAGATCAAGCATGAACACTGACTCTGAATAATGCTGGTACAGTAAGAGTGTCACTGTGTTATTCTAAGATAGTATTAAATACAGAAAGCCTTTAACCAAAGTGGACCACCAATTAATGCATTCTGGACCAAAAGTTGTAAAAACAGAGAGACTGCTGGATAAAAAGTAAAAAAAAAAAAAAAAAATTAAACAAACAGCCATTTGGAAAAACTTAGTATAGTTGTGTGACAGGTATTAATGGTGGCAAGATGTTCTTGGGGCAATATGTGCGTCTAATGGCAAACATGGAGATAAGCTCTGTTCTTATGCAGCACTGCGAAACAAATGGTCTCATTACTTCTGATTGAAACTTTGAAGAGAGCCGTTTATCCAGAGAAGACAGTGAGAACCATCCTTTCGGGGACCGTAAAAAGAAATCTCTTTTTCTATTCGGCCTCTCAATAAACCAGGGTTGAAAAGAGATTGCATGAGCCGCAGTAAGAGAGTGAGATTCAACAAAAGGGAAAAAAAAACCCCAAAAAAACACTTTCGATGAGTCCCATTTAGAAAACGTAACTGCAGCATTTCAATGAAATTTATTAGTAGACAAACAACAGTTGTATTTGCTCTTCGTGGACCGTAAACACTATAATGTATGTGTGTTCATCAAATTTGCCAACACTCCTTGGGTGCATGTGTACATTATGAAGACTAGTTTGGAGCCACATACTGAAGATGTTCTGGCATAGCTTGAATTGCCTCGTCTTCTCTCAATAAATATACCGCTGCAATTAAATCGATCTAAGCAAGCAAACTGAAAAGCAGAAACATCTGGTGGAAAGTACAGCTACATGATGGTTTTAAAGAAATGAGTGGTTTATTTACTTGCACATACAAGCGGAATGCACAGCACACAAAAGCTGAGACACAAAGACAAACATATTAACCCCACAGCAAACACTCAAGAGATAAACACACACTTATCAGCAGGGTTGTACAGACACTCATCTCTGTCTGTGTGATGGTAAAAATTTGGTCCCATTAGATGTTACCTAACCTGAGCCGGGATGCGCGCCGCACTTGTTCCGTTTATGGTGCATGCATCGTAGCAATTTTCCAAAAGGCGTAAGTAATGTACATTGATGTCGCTTGAACACGTTGGAACAAAGAAGAAAAAAGGCACAGGTTGGTCCCGTCACAAAGAAGATAGTTGAAACACCACTGAGCTGATGCAAAGAGGATTGTTTTCATTCATGCTACCCTGAAAATTACACAGTCAAGCTCCTGTCAAAATGTCAGCTAGGCTATAATATTCCTCGCAGTGAGATCCAGAGGTTTCTGACACAGACATGGGCTCATCAGGTGGAGAGTTTGTCCGTTAAAGGAAGCGTCTGGAAAGGAGTAAGAGGAAGATGAAGAAGAGCTGTTCGCAAGTATAAAAGCAAAACATAAATACTTTATATTAAACACAGGAATGGTTTGTCAATGCGCATAGTTTCAGTCAGCCATTGCACAGAAAAAATTCAATACAATTTTTGTTATTTTTGATTTCACTCATGTAATATTGTAGATTGTGACTAAACTATTAAACCACTATTCTGGTTCTCCACAAGGGTATGGACAGATCTGAAATGAGTCGAACATATGAGCAAAACATTGAGCTTATTTCAGCATGGAGTACAGTATGAAGCTCACTCTCACTATAGCTGGTTCTTCTGATGGAAACAACAAGATCAACCCAGAAGCAGCAGGAGTTGGTTTCCTGTGCAGGGTGACTGGGTTCCACCTTAGATATACGAGTGAGGGGTTTGATTATTCAGGAGGAGATCCGAGTTGAGCTGCTGGTCTTCGATATCAGGGTGAACAAGTGGAGGTGGAGTGGGTATTTGGTTAACTGAGGTGTTTTGGGCATGTCCGACAGAAATGGAGGCCCTTGGAGGGATTATATCTTTTGGCTGGCCCCGGAACACCTTGGTGCCCCCCCCCCCATGGAAGAGCTGGACAAGTTGGCTGGGATAGGGAGATCTGGGCATCCCTGCTTAGGCTCCGGTCCCCAAAACCAGATGAGCAAAGGATAATGGGTGGCTGGATGAATGCTCTGTAAATACGACTGGCTGGGTTACTGAGTGTTATAGAGGACCGTTTTGTGGAGACTGTAAATAATATGATGAATGATAAAGATTCTGTTAAACTGTGATGAGATGTAAACTGTTATGGTCTGACAGCTTGCATAGAATCCTCTTAGTGTAAAGTACTCCCAAATAAATCAGACAAATGAGCAGTCATGCTATGTAATATTATCACTATATATTTTGCACGGCAAGCAAATTAAATGAAAGTACATTTGTCCATAAAAAAAAATGCGTAAAAGCTCAGGGAAAAACTCGAGTAACATCTATGTCGGAAGCATTTTAGAGGCAGATTAAAATGTGAAAAATGAGTCAAACCCTCCAAAAAGCACCAAAGCTGCTGTTAATTACACAAAGGTTGATCCACCATGAATAATCATCCTGAGGCGAAATGACTGAAAGCTCAAGAGAGTTTACCAGGTCAGAGGGAACGACACAGCGGGGCTGGCAATGCACCATGGCCTGTTATTCTGCAACAGGAAGTGTCTGGCACCACATGGACATTGGCTACACCGATCTCTACAGACGCCAAGACAGTATCCATTCAGAATGCAAACACCTTTAGGGGCTGGAAAATGAAACAGAATTCATCCTTTATTTTATTTTTTTTTAAAGTACCATCTAAATGAAGCAACAACAGATCTACATAGAGTTCAAAATATGTCTTTCATCAGTGTTCTCTATCAAAACCTGGAGGTTTTACAGATCGAATGGATGCTCGTGTGAATGACTGTTTTGATTCCAAGAATAAAATCATTTGTTTTGACAGTCAGAAAACAACTCCACCCTAACAAGCATATTGCACAGCCTTTGCAGACCTTGGCTAGTCAGAAGAAAGCCAAACTGCCTTCAAATGTTAAAGTCAATCTTTGATCAGGTCTTGGAAGTCATTCAATTTACAGTTATCTGCCATCTCTATAAACCCTTCAAGGCTGACAGCTGCCCCTTTGATGTCAAAACATGCCCTTTGGCAAATATATGGTGCACGGGGAACACTGCTAAATTATCCAAAAAAAAATTCCCCCCCCCCCATTCACTTTCATCCTCTTCAAAAAGACAAGCAAGGTGAGGATGATACGTTCAAAGATCCTGCTGATTCTCTGATGTGATGTTCAATTGATTGAGATTTCACTTCAAAAGGACTCCTACCCTTAATAAAAGCAGTGTTCTCCAAAGTTTCATATGGGGGATCCAACAGAATCATTTATAAGATTTCAATAGAGAATGTCAAGCAAACAATCCTCTTAACATTGATAGCCATTCAAACTTAATGAGGTGAAAAAGGCAGCGGCAAAAATCACAGAAAAGTTTGAAAAAAAGTGTGTTTCGAGGGAAAAAATTAACAAGAGAAAACAATGCATGCTTTGAATTGATTTTTTGTACAAAGCAATAGTGTAGTATTTAAAATGCTTTTTTTTTTCTAAAGATGGAGAGATCAATCACACAGCGTGGAAACAATGGAGCTCAATATGTTTCTGGCTGCACTGTCAGATCAGCAGAAAGTCTCATGAACTCTTTGCTCAGAGAATATTTTCACAAGAGAGAGAGATACGGCCTTAGATGCCTCTGTTCCGCCTACCAGACCCTTAAGGAGATCAGAGGCTCCCTTGTTGTAGAACTTATGCAAACAAAGCTTTAGTTATTACACTAATCACGTCCTACCAGTGTTTAGTTAAAACCATCCTCTTTAACTGCTTAATATCCCCCCTCTCATTACAGCATACAGTATTTCCTGTATTGGCAGCAGGCAGCTTATGGAGCTCAGCCCTATCGATCCGTCTTGGTGATGTTGGGACATGCCTGCACTGAGAAGAAGCGAAGGAGGGAAGAGCAGCGAGGCATTCAGTCAGAGTGAGATGTGGCTTTCTTTCTTGGCCCAGTAATGATAGCAGCAAAATCTCATTTCACGATTCACTGCCATGTTTGCACAACCACATCAGTGAAGGCACATCCCAAACAAAGCTCTAAGGGGACACTGGTGCTAAGTTCAACCTGTCTGGGTGCAGGACGCATCTACACAAGGCATTAGACAGTTAACTAAATGAAAACCTGATGGGCAGGGGTGAGGGTGAGGGCTCAGGGACAAACGTTAACAGTATCTGCTTCTTTGGTTGCTAATGGCTTATTGATTGAAACGACGACGCGACCGGCTTTCCTTCATCAAAATCTTTTCCATCCACATGGGTGGAGCCAACAGATATCAGCTCATTCAACCTGAGAATGAGTTGTTCTTTAGACTCAATCCCACCGCACGGGCCGAGAGCGACCGTTTGTAAATTCTTTATTTACAAATTATTTTATTTATTTTACAAAGGGTATTTCTATTCTTTCATTTTTGCTCCTTAGAACCAAAGAAATGATGGAGACTCAAAGTATTCTTTTAACTTCTCATTTTTGCAAGTCCTGCTTTTGGGTTTCCAACAATAAAACCCTAATTAGTGTCTTGTTTCTTCTATTTTACAAATGTAAAAAGAAAAAAGAAACAAAGAAAAATCTTTGTCAGTGTTGCATAGTAACATCAGCCTTCCAGTGGTTGAACAAAAGCAAAAAATAAACTGAATCTCCAATTGAGAATAAAAAATAAAGAAATGCTGGATCATAAAATACTGTATTGTAGTGAAATTTTAACATTTGCAAACTGTGTTGATGAACAAAACCATAGAACATACATATACATATAGCAAATGAGCCTTAAAATGTTCAGATACATTACAAGATGTTTCTGCTCTAGCCACTATGGATAATTCATAATAACTACAAACAACAATGCAACCTTTCGATTCACACTGACCTATTAGGAATAAATTAAAGAAAAAGAAGTGAAAAGCCTGGCCGGCCTGTCACAGTGGTGCAGTGTTTGCTAACCGTGTCCATGTCAGTCTCCCTACTGGTCAGACCCTTGAGTTAGATCTTATTACCATTCATAACCATGTTATAATGAGCACACAGTATGCGCCTTAACCTGCTCAGACATTAGGATATCCAGCAGCAGTTATACTCTGCGGTAATACCCTTCCTCTGTGGCGATTTAATAGCTTTTGTTAAGTGTCCCGTCCTTGGTTGTTCTGTGTGCTTTGTTCGCCTGTGGAGTGAGATTAGTGTGAGCTCACTAGTGGAGAAATCATTCCTGAGAAGGGCCTTGGCAGTGGGCTGTACTGTGCCAACATTAAACAATGAATTAGTGCGATTCTCATCTCACAGTACGCCATCGCAATGCCACATATCTCTGCTGAGTGTCCACAGTCGACTTTACATTATCCAGATACGTAGTAAATCAGTGAATGTGAAACATCCTGACGAGACATGAACAATAGGCGGAGATCTTCTATATTTTAGTGTCAAACAACTATTCAGTATTAGCTACAACTGCAGCTCAAGCTCACATATGGACACAGGATATGGATATGGACACACACTCAGGCGGACACTCAGAAATCTCCATATGCTCAATGTCTGTATATAAATTTACTTTGGTATTAAATGCAGAGTTAATATGGCATGTCTTCATTCTACACAAACCACACGCACATGAACCGCCACTAAACTCACACATATGTGCATAGACACACATACACACACCCGTGCACGCACACACAAAGTAATTTTGGCCGGTTACAATGGGATTCCTGAAGGCTTCAATTTGCACAGTGACTGAAGCCAGGAACCAGACTCAGGGGTCCAATCTGTGTGTGAGCGGATTTACAGAGGAGCAAGGTTATTAGGGGGCATGTCTATGTGTGTGTGTGTGTGTGTGTGTGTGTGTGGCTGTTAATGTGTGATGCCTTCTGTTCTTGCCAGAACTAGGCAAGGGATGGATGGAAGCCCACCTTAACAGCTCCTCATCCCTCTGAAATGCATATATGCTCTGTGTGTCTGTGTTTCGGGGGATGTATTAGCCTCTGCCTCCTCTTTCTACTTCCCAGGATCCAATGCTGTGTTCATGTGGTCTATCCATTTAATATTCAGCCTTCTGCTGTCTGATAACTATCTCCATTTAGGCAAGAGATCATGGCTTATCTGAAAGGCAATTTCAACCCAATTTACAACTGGCACCGCACTGCAACTGTACATTTAAGACATTTGATGCTACAGGAAAAGAAAAAAACAAAAAACAGTACAGTATCTATTAAGCAGGTAAATTAACCCATGGCAATTGTAATCTGATGTTTTTTGTTTTTCTCTTGACAAACACTTGAAAGTGTGGTATCACTGTCCACCAGTGGAGGATGGCGACAATTTCTCAGCATGACACAGGCCATTAATCACCCTTAAACTAACACTTTATCTACACTGCACCACATTACTGTTAAACGCACCAAAGAGCATTATGGAAAATTGCTTTTCACCATGTAAACCACACTGCAAAGGAGGAAATCATACAATTTTAGAGCTGTCTTTTAAAAGTTTGTACATTACTCAACCTGCTTTGCTCAAAATGCAACTGGAACCCAGAGAGGTGATTTTAGTCAGACCAAAGTGTAATCAATCACCACATTCCTCTTTCAAAATGCAAAGTATTCAATGTCTGTTTTGCTTTTTTGTTAGGATCAGGGTGAAATACCAATCTATCCCTCAAATACATTGTATAAAAATCTGTTTATAAGAATTTGCACGCAATTAACCACTGTGCAGAACAGTTCAGAGAAGTACCATTATATACCTAGAATTCAGAGGATGGGAGTTACTGTAAATAAAAATAAAGTCTTCAAATGTCTCTAGAACCAAAGACTAATCTCTCATCATTATTGTGCCTTGTTTTACGATTCCTGCTGTTCTTTCAATCCTTCATTCATTTGCCATTCATGCCGACAATGAATGCTAATCTTCCTACATCTCTGATAGGATGATCTCGAGATGGAAGTCCAATTATTTCAGAAGTGAGGAGATTAGATGCGTAATGCAAATCCTTTCTCGGTTTCTGTGACAAGGTACATTATGAGATAACTCCCCTATTATTAGGCCTTTATGTGATATTTAGACAGCTCTTGAGCCTGACAGCACTCTGGACAAGAGCATAGGTTTCAGTTGGACAGGAGGTAATTTAAAAAAAAAGAAGATTTCTGTGGATTTGGAAGTATAGGGTGTATGAATACATACAAAGAGACATGCACTCTCTTCTGTATGCTTACAAAAAACATAATATCAGTGTAACAGACTGGCCTTTATGGATGTACAGTCATATGCCATTTCACACATGACAAACTGGTCAGGGAAATGTATGCAAAAAAAGGTGTCGTGACACACCGCAGCCAGCAGCAACCCAGATTAAGGTCAAAGCAGCTGTGGTATATCAGAGTTCCGTATTAAATATTTCTGGGATACACAGCATCTAAATGTGTACATGGTTGTGAGGAGCCGTTAGTAGGCCACCGGACCCCTCAGGACTAGCTCAGTTCATCATTATCGTCATCCTGCTTAATAAAAACACAACCTGGAAAAGATTCAGACAGGCCAACTCACAATAGCCTCAATTTGGCAGTGTGGCTAAATCGGGACGTTTAGAGCTTAGTCATTAGCCTGGTTTTCTGCTGCAGCACTTCATAGATCTAGTCAGCATTTAATCAAACAGATCTCCACTGCAATGGGCTATAAACACGATTTTGCTAACATAATATGCTGGGGTTTTTTATGTTTGTTTGTTTGTTTTTTTATTTGTACAAGAAGAGTAAGGCTGAAAAAAGGGTCAAAAAGTGAACCCGACCACAGAGAAGCAGACAGGCTCCAGCGAAGCCTTTGAACTCTGCATGCCCAGGAGGCTGACGGCAGGAGAGAGAACTGCTATGACCTTGCCTTGGCATTGTGGTGCCCATCAGCAGAGATCAGTGTCAGTGTATACAGTCCAGTGTATGTGTGTGTGTGTCTGCCTGCATCCACCACAAAACCCTTCTCATTTTATACCATGCAGAGAGACATCCAGTGCCAAACAGAGTACCTTCACCACAAAAAAATACCACACACTGCAACTCACCCTTGAAAACATGCGTTATTTCTAGTAAAAGGTCAAATTAAAAAGTCGTTTTGTCGCGTCGTAGCTCAGTTCAACGATAAAAAATAAAAGTCAACTGCAGCAGCTACTGTTCACATAATAGTAGCTAAAAGAAAAATAATTAATTAAAATCAAGATTGCCAAAGCTTTCATTGACAAGGCTAGGTCATAAACAAATAATAATGTAAAAAGAACCATCCTGCACTCTGCTTTTACAGACTGGAAGAATCAATCAGCTAGCAAAAGCAAACAACAGTTTTGACAGAACTGAACGGATACACACATATCAATCAAACAAAGATTTGGCGGTTGGAAATAGAAGTCCAACTCTAAGAAGCTTTTCAGAGACTCAATCTGATTAAAATATTATTTATATGGATTTTGTTCTAGTAATTCTGCTGTTTGTGTTATTGATTCCTTAACTCCACTGCCAACTGTTGTTTCCTATTCAAGCTCAAAAGCAAATATATACAGTATATTGCACTTTTCTTTTTCAACCATCTGAGTTCATTCTGGCAATTCATCTGTATTCCTAGTCTGCCTGTCTCCCTCACCTCACTTATGATGTTAATGTGGTAGCATTTCAACAATCAAGCATGCAGGGGAAAAAAAGCCACTCGGTAATATACATGTCTCTCTCACAGGTAGAAATGAACAAAGATAACATTATCTGGCAGCGAAACGGATGAGCTGTCAGCGTGCTTTATGAATGGGTGAAGAAATGAGCGATGACAGCGATATAGGCTCTGTTTATGGGTGTCTCAGAGGAAAGGGGAGAGGAAGAGAAGGGGGTGGTCAAGGGAAGAAGGAAGGAAAAGGGGAGAATGGGGGAAGAGAGAGAGATGATGAGAGATATGGTACAAAAAGGGAAAGGATGGTGAGCTGGCGGTGGCGGGTAGTGGCGCACGGGGGGGACAGGTGGCATGTTCCAGGTATCCTTGCAAAAACCAATTTGTATTGTATCAAGATCAGTAGGTGATAACATATCCTCATTTCCCTTCTGCCAGATTTTTACTGTACACCCCACTTCCTCCTCTACAAAGCTCTGAATAGAGAACAAAAGATGAACGAAGAGAGGAGACGCAAACACGAAGATGGCTCTGATCTGCCATCCTCTGATTCCTCTGGCAAGATTACAGCTAAGGAATAGGAAAACATATCTGACTTGGAAGGCAAGAGCAGCTGAACCAAGGGCTGGAATAAAAAAAAAAAAAAAAAAAGCACCCAGCCTAAAATAAATGGTGAGAACTGTAAATATCTGAGCATCTATCAGAAACAGAGATGAGAGCTTTCCGTGCATGCTCTCACACGGAGAACAAAAGTAGGGTAACTTACACGCTGAAACAAATGCACGAGCACATAGCGTAGTACGTCTACTGTAATGTATGTTGTTCATTAAAGAAAATAGGTAATACATCAAACTTTAATAGCAACTGTTTGGAAATTAGGTCAGTGGAGCAGCGAGTATTAATAGGATGAACAGGCGAAAAGATGAATAGCACAAAAACATTAAAATAAGGAGTGCAAAGGGCCTTTTAGAGGTAAAAAAACAAAAAAGAGATGTGCATAAAATATAATAAACATTCAATATGTGCTGTATTTCTGACAGGGGAAGTATTATCTTAGCAAATATACAGCATCTAAACACATAATCACATTGAAAAGGTTAAATGGTTATGTTCAGGTAATGTCTATGCATATTCATATGTTTAATATATGCACTTAAACTCAAATATCACACACACACACACACACACACACGCACGTCCAAGAGCTCACACGAGTCCATGAATTTCCAAGCGAGCATTCACAACGTACTGCCTCTGCCTAAGGGCACTTTACTTTACTCTAGTGGAAATGAATGTGCATAAACACATTCCTCATTACAACACAGAGGGCGTCTGGCAAAAATATTCCAATGTTATGCAAGAGAGAGTGCTGAAGGCATAGCACAAGTCTTTTCCGTATGCTAATTCAACATCATTAAATATCATCAATAATGCATTTACCTGGAGTTGGTATTACAATGAATGTTATAACTGCTGTGTATAGTTGGAATGGATAATATAATATATATGCATGATGGGCTGCTCCGGATTTTATTAGTAAAAACATGAAGTGACGACGGGTAGAGGTAACATAAAAAGTTCTATTTTATGTATTATTCCATCAAATAATTTCACAAAATGACAAACAATCTTAATTTATTGTGAACATGATGATATACGTATATGGATTTGACACACTTTTATGTCATTTTTAACATCCATTTAATATCTATTTTTTTATCAAATATTACTGTAACAATGACGTACAAGGTTAATAACAAGATGTTCATAATACCTGTTGAAGGTTCAGTTTGCATCGTGGAATAATATACTATTTGCAACCTCAGTAGTGAGCCAAAATACACCAGACGTTTCAGACAGGGGTATAAATCCTGAATTCCACTCTACCCGTATTGCAGTGCATCTTGGCAAACGCACATGGGTTTTCAGACTTACAAATGACTGGAAACACAAGTATGCTCAATGGTTTCCTCAGTCATAATATGAGATTAGTCAAGTGGTAAGTAATAATGACGGAGCTAAACTAGCAATATACAGTTGTTTTTACTGAGTAGTACTTTACTGATTATCCTTCAGTGTACAGTGGAATGTACAGTGAATACGGTACATTTAAATACATAGAAAAAAACTGCCTTTTTTCCCCATTAATATCCTAAACCAGGTTTATATTTGAGACAAAATGTACCTGTTTCGGTGCATCTTTCACAATATTAGATAGGACTCAGGCTGCAGGTGACCATTACAGTGTAAATTTACATTCATGAGTCAAGCCCAACCCACTGATGACTTTGAAAAAACACTACAAAGTCGGAATAAGGCTGAGAGTGTGGAAGTTTACAGATAAATGGGAAGGTGTGAATGTGTCCGGATCACAACACACTGATGCAGAACCACATGAGGATCTGAAAGGGTTCGTCTGTGTTTTTGTGCTTTTTTTTTTTGTTTTAACCGCCTAATAAAGCCCCAACTGAAAATCAATATTCTTCTCATTGTGCGCTGTATTTGGAATATTTTCGCTGCTTTTCCTTGGCATAATACAGTCTTTTCCCACGGCGAATTGAATCCCTGAAGTGCTCTTAAACCTAAGAGAGCTCCCAGACAAAAAAAGCAATTCTGCAGCCTGTGTTTCTGGGTAACTGTGGTGTTTTAATACGCTATTTTGGATTCAAACCAACAAACAAATTAACCAATCAAGGCTGTGGATTTATGAGGAAAAATTGCCACCCCCATGCGAGTCCGGTACAGTACGATATAAAGGCTTCAGTTTGGCCAGTTCTTCAGTCAGACGAGCCAAACACCACTGTTTAGAGGCAGAAATGCTGATTTTTTATAGAACTTTTATGAAGAAGACTGGTACTTTACATTAGTAGTAAAGTACGACTCAACATCATCAAGTTCAAACAATAAATGTCTAATCGAGTTATTTTCATTTATAAAATGCGCAACATTTTGTCAATTTTTTAAGTGTATTATTACCAGCAATAATGTTTTATTAACATTTCTTGGCTTTTTACAGCTCAAAAATCAGTTTTATTGTTTAGTATCACTTTAAATCCGTCTTTAAAGATTTGCGGTTTATTCTAAAGCTGAAAAACTCTCCTACTTACAGAAAATGGAAGGTAAGAATGAAGACAGATTTCAAATGGACCAATCAATACTAGGGAGCTTTTCTCTTGTTCTGGAGGCTTGTTCCACAGAGGTAAGGAGTCACAGGGATCAGCCCCATATGTTAGTGTCGATCAGCGATGCCTCTATATCATAGCGCTGCGCTGTGGATGGGATGCTGTAAGCCTGTTTTTATTAAAAGGGAATATAAAGGGAAACCATCTGAAACAGGTCTAAGCCCCTCTGACAGCCAAGGATTTCATTACTGCAGCTCAGAGAGCGCGCGCGTGACAAGCTACTGCAATGCAAATAATGTTTTATGGTGCTTTTAATGTGCAAAAATCATTTTAACCAGAAAAAGTCCAAACCTCTCCTCTACCAAATCAGCTATATTAGCCATGTTCTCATCACTTGAGGCTGAACTGCTGTCCCTAATCAGTTTGAGTGCAACATTTGAGGTCATGTCAAGCTGCTGCTGCATGGGCTTTTGTACTTAACACATGAAGACCCACTGCTACTGTTGTGGCAGTTCCCAAATGAATTTTTCCTCATATCTAACCTTTCTGAAGTGATTTATCACTATTGTTTGTAATATTACCCTCCTCATTTTGTGTTTGTTCAGTGTAAATCAGGTATTTTCCTATATTTAATTCACTAATCATGTAGATGTTCATCAAAGCTCAGATTAAAGCTAAGGGTTATAATATCAGAAACGGAGAAAAACTGAAAAAAAATTGACTTTTTCAGCAAAAATATCAATAACTGAAGATAAAAACAAGTGTCTTCATCCACTGCCATTGATCCAACTCTATGGGTTTTACTGGTGAATCAATGGTGTAGAAGATGACAGTGTTTCCACGGTAACTACGGAGCCTCTGAACATCCAAATGGGTCATATCTGATGACAAACTGCATTTTACACTAATTATTTGCATGCATTGATAGGATTAGTGAATCAACAGGTATTAAACAGTTTAGATCAGGTTGACGATGAATGTTTGGGTCTTTATGGGTTAAACTCGGGTGTTAAATGTTCCTGAATTTCTCAAAATCTTTCCGGAAGCATACCACTACCCACATTTGCAATTGGGAGTGAGACAAAGACAAACTGAAGAAGTGTTATTGTGAGTCATTGTAATAACTACAGCATAATTGCAATTGTGCTGCTGCATGTTGATGACCCCCTAGCCCCATTACATGCCCCCTCACCTTAATTAAGTATTTTTTCACGGCGCTCTTAATTAAGGTGAGGAGGGGCATGTCTCCTTCAACGCAGCCTCTATTGGATTGTGAGATTTCAGTAGCAAATCTTTTTATGTACAGTTTGTGACTTCACTTACTGGGTTATGTATGCACTGCCCCAATCGCATTTTTCTAAACTCCCACCGGGCTTTGAAGGTGGAAAGTGCGGCGAATGCAGTAGCAGGATGTGAAAGAGACAGTCGCTTGTGCACACAAAAATACTCACATAAAGACTTACACAGAGTCACGTCCTTCTCTGTACATGCGCTGGCACTGAGTGACAAAGACAGCGCACACATACGAAACAAATGTCAGCAAAAGGTGAACACATTCTGCAAGAGAAAGATGACAGGTGGGTTGGGAAACGTGAGGAAACACCGTCTGGTTGTAGATCTTTGCATGGTGGTCCTTATGTTTCATTTGCTGCCATTCATTTCTCAGCCTTGGCCCAACAGTATTGGGGTCAGTGCCTTCATAAGCCTCCATTCTCAGTTAAAGAGAGGCTGAAGGAGGAGGAAGAGAGAGGGGAACACAAAGTAGGCAGAGACAAAATATGAGAATGCAAGAAAGACATTCCGGCCAGTGAAACCTAAAGGAGTCTCCACTGTGCTTGCGTGCCAGAGTTATTGTGCTGTGCTCATTGACCAGCAGGACTGCCCACCACTTCAGCTGCTCTTGCACTGTTTACAGATCCTAGTCTTGTAAAAGCCTGGGAAAAGCCACCAGCTAGGAAAAATTTCTATTTGAAGCGCATGAAAGCCCGTCTTCAAAACGCAACGGAACTCTGACTTCTTCGAGGAAAAGAGTAGAAAACCGGTGCGTGGATCCACAGTGATGAAAATGAAGCGTATGAACAAGGTAGCGATGAGTATTCAGAATCCAGGTTGAAAAAAGGAGGGGGATTTCAAACCCAGCCGGAAATAGTGCAACTAAAAAAAGCTGTCATCACTTAGAGAGTAATGAAGCACGAAAGCCATGAGTCAACACTGTCACCAGAAAAGGGGAGCAGGTTGAGGTGCATGTGGGTGGAGGAAGGAATGATAATTTCATCAACTCCCACTCAAGCAGGGAATAAAAAACCCTGACAGGCTGAGCTCTAAAAGGTGGAAGGTGGAGATGTCAGTTCAGTCTGCATTGTGGTGTGGTAAGGGTCGTGTGCACAACATCCTTGCATAAAAGAACACAATAGTTCAGTTTCTATCATGAAAAAACACCCTGCAATAGACAAAAAAAAGCTCACCACTTACCTGTCACAATAAAGGTAAAAGAAGAAGCATTTGGTGGGATAAGTACCCCTCAGAGTAAAACTACTGTATATATGCTTGTCAAAATTATTACATAATCACCTGATGAGATGCCATCACTTTATAATAATACCATTTCCATTCGCCTGTATAAAAATAACAGGAGGAAACTAGCAGAAATGACTCTTTACACATCCAGTTCCACTGTTTGTTGCTTTTTTAATGATACCATAAGATTGCTCCACCTTCTTCTGCTTATTCTTCTGTTAATTGGCAGAATTAAAACAATCACATTAATGTATTAAAAGACATTTCCAATACTCAATCACATTTCCATGAGCATTTATTAGCATATTTAAGTTATTATTTATATCAGCCCAAGGCAGGTAACTAAATCTTCACCTTTCTTTTTTAGTTTTTCTACAGCATTTAATCTATTGTAGCAAAATATTAACAAAGACAATTCAATTACAATTATTCATATGGCTGTCATTGTCAGCTAAAATTTCATAATCAAACTATATGTCCATGACACTCAAGTATCATACAAATAAAACCAATGCAGTGTTATAAGTCCAATACTTAGAAGCCAGCTGGCTCAGCTCAGATCAGCTATTTCTGTTCCTGTAGATGTAAAACATGTTCTAAAGAGACAGACTCTTCCAGCCATCATGTGACAGAGACTTATAAGTCAACCTGAATAAGTAGTAAAAACGGCACATTTGATCCATTTTCCACACCTGCTTATCCTGTACAGGGTTGCAGGCGACTGATCTCTATGCAGCACACACAGGCTAAATGTGCAAGACACTCTTGGACTTATTGGATATTGTGGGATAGTGTAAGCCTTCAGTTCATCCGCAAATGACAAAAACAACCTGAAAATACAAGGCACAGTTTCGCTGCATGGCACAAGCACTTTCAGGCATGATCGACAACGACTAAAGCTCCTTCTTTCACGACCACACAGTGGGAGAAAATATGCTAATATTTGAACACAGCCATTCAGCAAATAAATGAATCCATGCATGGATGAGTGCAGACTGACACCCTGAATATCATCACATTAGATAGCAAGGTCTAAGTGGCGTCATCGTTTTTGAAAGGCCAGTTTAGGTGCATCGTTCATCATTATTACCATGACACGTCGTCCAGCTCCATCTCAGAGTGACAGCTCTCTTTAACGTCTTTGTAAAGAGCTATTCTTCCAAGGTGGTAATGTGCAGACACCCAATAAGTGCGGCTATTAAGCAGCCAGGAGCACTCTTGTCACATCTATAAACACACTGATATTACTCCCCAAATGTTCAGAGAGTGCCAGAGGAAAGGTAGAAGATGGCCTGGCACACCAAACCACTTTGTAAGAGCTCAGATTATGTTTCTGTATCATAATGCTCCCATTATAACAACTTCACTGCCCACTGAGCGAGGCCTCTGCTGTTACGATCCTGAACTTTCCTCTAAAGAAGAATGCATGTCACATTAAAAATACATAAAATCTATACATACAGAGCGCACCAGATGAGATAATCCATCTTTAACGGAACTGCTTGCAATGTGCTTTATGTGAAACATAGTTTTACTACGAATCCACAACCATTAATTGTGTCTGTGTTTCATATGTTTTTAAGTGTCCAGCTCAATGGGGCTACAAATCTTAAACAACCGCGTAAAGCACCGTATAAAATTGACATTGCAATAGTGCTGCATGACATCAGAGCTGTAAAATGTTTACAGTGTCTGGTCTGTGGCAGTATAGCGCTGGAGATGAAGGTATGCATTATTTGAGGGCCCTTCCTCAAAGGATGTATGTGGCCATATGTTATAAACTATATAGACTGAAGTGCATCTGCATCTTAAAGGGACCGATATGGGCTTTTCTAAGACCAATGGCCAATATCTACAGCCGATTTTTGAAGCCAATATTTTTTTTTAAAGCACATTGACCGTAAAATACAATTGAAACACTCAGATAATTAAGATTTTTGTGCAGCAATATAAATGAAATTATTAACACATGTACACATAGTACCTTTTTTAACATTTATTGAACTCCAAGTGCTGCCCACACAGGTGCCTGATCAAATATATTAGAATATTTTTACCATTGATCACATATCGGCTTTCAAAAAAAACAATTAAGGCCGGTGGCAGATATTGAAAAAAAAAATCAATATATCGGCCCGATATATATATCAACCGGCCGATATATCGGTCTACCTCTAATCCAAATCCCTTTACAAGTCTTCAGAAGCACTCTCATGCTGTGTAATGTACAATTTGTTCCATGAGACCGTGCAGAGTAAATGTGGCTTGGACTTGTGGACTAAATCTTTACCTGGAAGTCTGCATTACAAATCGGGGGTGTGGGCTTTTACCAGACAAGGAATGAGGAGATACTTTTGGATATATTGCAGGAAATGTGGAATATAGTACCACTACCCAAGAGCCAACTTCTGCTGATACTGATAGTTCGTAGAGTGTCCTATTGGCACAGATTATTCGGCCAAACCAATTAATCACAGTATCTCTAAAGACCTGCTCCATTACACACACAGGAAAAAAACTGGACCATGTGAATGAATTAAAAAAAAAAAAAAAAAGTTTGGTGGACGTTGTAACCTAAAACACTAAAGGTCCAGTGTCCCCGCTGTGTTTTTGGACAGTCATCACATATACAGAAAGGCCTCCATGTTGCCTACAGCGCAGAGACGAACAATTCGGCTAATTAGTTTTCATAATTAATTATCACTGAACAAAGAAGCACTTAGCAAATAAACACCAGTAATCCACAGGAGACAAGGTGTTAAAGAATGGCCTTAAGATACGTGGATGTATGCAAGGGTGCTTGGAGCATGTCTTTTTAATGCACTAGTGATACGTTACTTGTACTAAAATGACTTCATTCACAACAACACTGATCTTTTTCTGACTCTCTATGTCAGATTTACATGTGATTTTTGGCTTAAGTGACTTTTATTGGAGTCTGTGTCAAGCTGTGAAGCAGAGGTAGCTAACAACAGGAAATCTTACATGAAAACTCTACATAAAAATCAGTATATCATGGGTGTTCTACCAGATTGAGGGGCCTCCGACCCTTGTTAGGGCTTAGTGTTAGAGTCAGCTCCAGTACAAAACAGGCTCCAACATCATCTTCACATAAGTACATCATCATCACTTAAAAAGGTACTATTATCATTTTTTTTTCATTTTTGGTTGGACATGGAGGGGATGACAAACAAAAAAGACAACTAACTAAGAGAAGTTGAGCACACTTCAAGACTAAACTCAGGAAAAGAAGTGAAGTATGACAGCTAGAGGGCAGAAAGGGAAGACAGGACCTCAGAAGGGCAGGAGGTGAGCTTTCACGTCGTATCTGCGGGAGCAGCATTGGCAGCTCCTGCAATCCAACTAATCCCAAGACTATGGATGCACTACATCTCAAGGAGCAAACAAGGGTCGCTGGCAGCAAATATAACCCCCCCCCCCCAACTGATTCTACATGCGTCTAGAATGAAGAAAGTAAGTAGCTGATGGAGAACAAGCAACATGGCAGTGAGATAGAGATCATTTACACCTCATCACCCTCTTGTCCTCGCTTTTTCTGTCACTCCTCTTTTTCTCTACACAGCCTCCCTCTCTACAGGCTGGGTGATAAGTCATTATGGTAGGCCACACTTGGGTAATTGGGGCAAGGAACGGAAAGGAATCTAACCAGAGGGAGGGGAGGGGTTGGCACTGTGACCTGCATTTCTTCCGATCTCTCCAAACCCATTAGCCACAGTAAGCTTTTAACTGCCTGCTGTATTCGCTGCACTATTTAGATTTAATTAATGCAGATATTTCATATCCTAATCACTGTTATCCAACCAGTGTGGCATCCTCATGGGGCTGGATTCTCAGTTAGTACACCATGAGAACAGACAGCATACAAATGCCTGCCACTGTGGGCTGTCACTAATGCATTACATTTCAAGTCAGTTTTTCACACATTTGCCGTACTAGATATTTGCTCAAAAGACAAACTGGGACTTTTATTCTAAAAGTATTATTTGCACAACTTAAGATAGATTTGTATGTATAACACTTAGTAAGGGATGGAAAAACAAGGTGTAAACACTTCAACTGACATTCAGATAAGGGAAAAATGAAAAAGTGAGAACAGGTATATGGAGATCAGATTTTAATAAACAAAAACTGAAAAGGAAAGGCTGAAATACTCAAAAGCTGAACGCAGACTCTTGAGTTTACTTTAAATGCTACAATTTCTATTGGCACTTATTACAGTGATTGCGGAGATCTGAAAACATGAAGACGCTCTAACATCAGAGTAAAGGATGTAAACACTCCAACTCTTGAAGCAGATTATCCAAACACAAACACAACAACCATTACTTGCATTGGGGATTAATATCATGTGTGAATGCAACTGTGGACCAGGATGGATGAAGACAACAAGAATAAAGACATTTTGAGAAGGAAATGTAAATGATCACCAAGGAGTGATGGAGAAAGCATTTCCTATGACGACGAGGACAAGCGCAGATCAGCCCCCAGCATGTGACCACTGGAGAGCATCCCTTTTTTCACACATCTACTCAGAGTCGTACGACCAAAGGCTATCAGGCATGAAGCCCCGCTCGCTGCTGTAGCCCCCAGCTTCTAAGGATTGGTGGAGATGCTGTCATTTCTACATCGCCTGAGGAGTCTTTGCCTCAAGAGCAAGAAAAGAAATGTAATAAAAAAATACACGCAAAAAGAGGAAGCAGACTAGATGGAGTGTATCTACATCTACTTAGAATGTTTTGATTATGAGACTGGTTCACGGTACATTATCCTCTAATCTACTTCATTTCTCTATGTATTGTGTTTCTTTCTACTGTGCAATGGTCCATGATGCGGCTGAAGTTAAGTGCAAACTGAACTCAAATGTTAGACTGTGTTTTGAACATCAGATATCAACAGCATGGAACAGCCCTGAGGATAAGATGACAAATGTCCCACACATACACAGTTCTCCCTGCCATTAGATTAGGTTTAGACCCCATTCTGGGCTGAAACCAATTAGTGTAACGTCAATGTAGAGATCATCAAAACTTACCATGATGTTCCCAGATTCAATACTTGCAGTGGTCCCCAGTGGACTTCATTAGCTCATGTTTTTAAGCTTTTTCAGGTTTTTTCCTTTAATATCTGCTCTAGCTTTTAGTACAGTGTTGTGTTGACCGGATAAAGGTTAAACAGAACAGGAAGAATTTAAGATAATTCAAATGAAATCCCAGAATTCAGTAGCACATAAGCCTCCTGAAAACCTACAGAAAACCCTGCTATAGTTGGTTTCACTTAAAACAGCGCTGATTCATAGTAGAGCCGGGAAATACGGACCAAAAATTAAATAAAAAATAAAAAAAATTGGATATTTCTTCTTCAATATTATGGATGATGAAAGTTGTGTCATATATAACAATTAAGAAGCCACAAGAAACAAACCAGATGCGTTTTGCAGGTCTCGATTTTGTTATTTAGGGATTTTTTTTAATATATACATTTTCAGGAAGCAAAACCTTGATTTTAATCACATTAATTTTATATATTCCAGCCACAATTCATATGTGAACATTTTGAGAAGAGCCGCTTTTTGTTTTGCATGTTTTTTTTCCTCCTTTATATACATATATATATATTTGAGTTTGGGCTAAAGTAGGTTAACATGTCCAATATAATTATATGTACCAAGCGCAAATAAATCTAATCAATATTGATCCTCTCATTTGACTGCAGGGCAAAGGGGCAACAACTCTTACAAAATGTCCATTTGATTGCCCTGTGTCCTGAGATTTCGACATTTGATCTACTTTTACCACAGCTAATTACTTTCTAATTGTTTTACCAACTAATCACTAATGCGGTTACACATTTATTGTCCTTAGAACAAATGGGGGTTGGGAAATATGGTGAGAGAATTGCAAATTTAACATTATTGCTTCCTCTGGAGACCTGGTGATTCTTCCTCAACAGTCCGAAACACAACCTGTGAACTCTAATATATTCTTGCAAATGAGTTTATCTAGTCAGTGCCTTTTCTATTTTTGTTGTTGATATTGTAGATAAAGAGCATTCATGTTGACAGAAAAACTCAATACTATGATGAATCACCCACACCACCTAAAAAAAAAATAAAACAAAATAAATCAAGATTAAATTTTGTACTAGAAGGACTTTATAATAATAGTTGTGTATCATTAATGGCTTCCCGTCCAAACTATAACCTTATAAATCTTCATCTTTTTTTTCCCATTCTATCCCTTTGTTAGTCTAACATAATGTTTCCGTCCTCTGATATTTACATCTCATAAAAAAGCGCATTATGTTATAAATGAAGTCAGTGTAAAAATAACAAGAACAAAATGCCCTGAGTCTCTTGAGCCATTTTCCACCTTCATGATGCATACATCACATTTTGTCTGCCAAATTTTGGGTAGTGTTTTTTTCCCTCACATCTAATTAATGCAGATTTATTGCACATGCATGCATGCAGACTCACTCTCTCACACACACACTCGTACAGACTCCAGAGGGAATGAAAACGCTTACAAAACATAATCTCTTCCTCTTCTCCACCCTGACACACACATACACGCGGTACGTGCATATCATCCCATCTTAATCTAATCCATTAGTCATATTAAGCAGATGCAGTAGTTTGTATGTACCAGACATCTCTATCTAGCTGCTGCAGATGGTGAGTTCCCCAACCAAAACTAAAGCCCAAATATATATTATTACAGTATTACATATTATTTATCATGATGATTCCACTTAACTGTATATGGTAGGAAGATCACCATAACATCTTATTACAAATCCTCCCACGATGCAGCTCTGTATCATTATGTCTGCGAGTGTTGAAGTGTGCTGCGGCGAGTTCCAGCAGCCAGCTGAGTGGCTGTGGTGGGCATTAGGTCTGAGACAGCTGGCGTAATGACATTTTCTCAGCAAGCAAGGGAACAGCATGTTATTTTCTTTCATGGATGGTGAGCCCACAGATTTAGAAAGGCATTCCCATTCAAATCAATATTCTCAACAGAGGTCATTCGGCCAGCACAATCACAATGAGATGGAAGGAAACAGGGAATTATTGGTCTTATAAAAGAGGGCATCAGAAATGTGCTCCAGACTTATGCTTAATGTGCTACTGAGGAAAAGTTCCATTTCACCCCATTCCAGTTCAACAAGCGCTGCCAATGGGCGCTCCGGCTTTGTCCCGTGTAATTTCCAGTAATATTTTGAGGATCATTTCCTCAACACTCAAGTTTATGTTCTACGAGACTGACCTCAAATGTACCTTACAGCGGATGTAAACTCCACCGGGGAGGGCTTTTTCCACTGAATTTCAGCGACATCGTGGAGATGCATTCGAATCCTGCGGCACCATTTCTATGGATAAACACGTTGAGATTCTGCATCCCACTGTCTGGGCCGCAGCACGATCGTATGTGTGTTTGGCTTACCAGAGGTTTCATTTTACACTTGCAGAGGCATTTAATTCAGTCCAGTCTGATGCAAGCCCAGGAAACGTATTCAGATATTCAGGTCTAATATAAAAACCAGTGAGGATGAAACAGGTGGCCAGGTGACTGCTTTCTGTCTCTCGCTGTTACTCTGTGCGTGAATGGATGGTTTGCAGAGCAGGCGGGGGCAGGCACGCAAATAAAAGACTATCTTAATTTACAGCAATGCATCACATCAACAGCACTGGATTAGTGATTTGGATGCAGACGTTATGATAAATATCTTAAATGCGAGTCCTGTTGTGACCTTTGTGTTACAGCCATTATATGTGCATATAAATAACATTAGAGAGAATAGCTCAGTTCAAAGCACAGTCATTTCTATGATAATCACAACATCAGAAATTCTATAGGAGTAATATCACAGGTGTTCGCGGGCACAAAATATCTGCGTTGTTTCATGGGTCTAATGGTTGGATCACAGGTCTGCGGTGAATGCGGTGTTGGAAAGTACACCAAACAAAATGAATATGGAGGAAGTATCACAGTGTTTGCAGAAAAACTGTCCCCAAGAATGACCACTTAAATTTAATGCCTGATGTTATGTGATGTCAAAGCTGCATTAACAGTGACTAGCGACAGATTGGCACTGTTCAATAACTGAACCAGTGGTAAAATAAATAAATAAATAAATAACTGTCAACAGTTAGGACAGTTCTTTCAGTTTAGCATTGATGCCTATCCTAGACTTATGTCACAGATACACAGAAAAAAGGAAACTCTGTTACTCCAATGTCCACAAGACTGGTAGATTTCAGTAGAGTCTATTACTGTAGATTTATGATTTCTCAAAGGCAAATGTATAAAGTAGGACTAAGGTCACAGCTTGACAGTAGCGACATAAACATGGACACAGTTTCCCAGGCAACGTTAGAGGTACTGCAATGTGCTTTTCTACAAATGTAACACTTCCTTAACCATTACAAAATGATAATATAATATAATATAACAGCCCTCTAGTGTTTCAGTGAATGGAGATCATTCATTGTTTAACTCAGAATTTATTACATTAATCAAATCTTGTAATTTCTTCATGTTCTTGCACTTGCAACTTTCTATAAGGCAAGGCAAATGTATTTATATAGCACCATTCATACACAAGGTAATTCAAAGTGCTTTACAAAGGCATAAAATTACATTAAAATCATAAAACATTAAACAAAATGAGAGTGCAGGAAAAAGAGGTAGTTAAAAGCTAAAAACAGTCTTGACTAAAATTGAGTTTGACTGAAAACGTACGACCTGCAGTGGCTGAATGTGTACAAGTGATCTAAAACACCACAGTGTTGAAAACATCCACATCATATAATTGACTGTATTAAGTTAAGCTTGTAGAAGAACATTATATTTAAGTGGCAGCGACTACATGACAGGCACCAGAAGTTTATCCATAGTACGTCTTCACCTGAAAATGGGCTTTCATTTGTTTGTGTCAATCTTGACGTCAGCTTGTAATTGACTCACATTCTTTATGTCAGGAAATATGGTATTTACACTGCCAAAACTGTAATTACACCGCAGAACTCCCAGCCCTCTTAGCATGTAGTACTGATGGACAACAAATGGAGTGTAGCCGTGTGGAGCTCGCTCTAAGGAGTTTTTGATCCTATATTGCAAGTACGTGAACCTAAAACAGACATCTAACAAAAAAAATGTAATCAAACGTTGCATACTGAATTATAAACTCCAACCATCAACCCAATATATACCAGCGCATTTACACTACCTTTTATAATTGCAGCTTTTTCTCCACATTCTCGCCTTTTTCTGCTATAATAAACTGAGACTATGCAATGGAATGAGGATGACTCTTACAGATACAATACCCGTCTCTGAACAATATGACTATTTAAATGTTCAACCACTGCACAAATAACACTGTGCTGCAGGGAACACTACTGTACATGTCCAAACAAACAGCTCTTGTGTTTTAGTATCTGCAACACTGGGATAAAATAAGAGCCAGAATAAACACTCAACACACCAGTTGAAATATTGTACTGATCATTATCTGTGTTTTTTTTTCTTTCTGAATAAACACATACAAGTCTTAATCCAACAGTGTAAGTGTAGGGCTTGACAATTTTAATTCACATGCACAACAGAGGATGTAGTAATGTGTAAGTAAAACAAAGATGAATAGTGAAATAAAACCTCACAGTGCAATGAAACTTCTTTCAACACTTCATCACAGCAAAGAAGAGAAAAATATTAGTATTTCTATGATTCTGCCTGAGCTTTGATCCAGTCAACATTAAACTCTGTGTAAAAATCACTATGTTTTATGTAAAATAACTTTCATAATAAATCAGATTTAAGTTTAGTCTCTGCTGTGTTATTCATTTAGGCTTTCTCACATTTCTTACTAAAAAGCTGAACTTGCATCAACCTTAAATTGACATAAAGCTTTTTTTGCTTATTTGGTAAATGTGAGATGTGACGTTGTTGAGTCTAAATGCATAAGCGTGCAAAGAGTCACCATTAATGCACTGATAAAAGTAGCTTTCACACCCTGGTGAAACATCCATCATCAGGGCTACATTCAAACTGGCTTGGCCTATCAATATATTAAGACTTAATGGATTAATTGTTGAGTAATTAATGATTGTTATTAAGAAGTTACTTCCAAGACAAACTAAATAACTTTCTCACCTCAACTCAAGCTTCAGAGGATAAAGTACAGTAACTTAATGCCCCGTCCGACCTTTTTTTTTTTTTTTTGGCAGGACTTACATGTTCTGAAATCAATTCTTTTTTATTTATTTTTTTCTTTTCATTGCAGACATCTAAAGTACTTCAAAAGGATGAGTCATACCAGCATTGACTCTAGAAAGAGGAAGGAAGTGGAAAATAAAGACCGTGAGAGTGAGAAACTTCTTTTGTTTCTCTCTCTCTCTCTCTCTAAAAGTTGTAGACACAAGGATGGTGATGTTTTTACTGAACACACAAAAGCTTCCCGTCTTTCTGTCTCTGTTGCATGTACAGTTTCGAGACGCTGACTCTCTCCTACCCTCTTACTTTTTCCTTAGGGAGAGCTCCACCAACATGTCCCTGTAGCATAATTAGCAGCCTCTGAGGATCCACAGAGGCCCGACTCGCCTCCACTTGAGAACCAGGATGTGTGTATCACCACCTGTGTCTAATAGTGTCTGTCTGCTTTCCTACAGAGTTTCTCCAGCTGACATTTCAGTCGTTTCTGTCTGCCTTCCCTTTCAAAAGGGAGAAATCCTCAGTTAATCACAATGCACATTTTTCTCCAATGATCTAAAAGTAACAGACTGCTGTTGAGCTAAAGCACAGAGGACAACTTAAGCATAAAGCCAATTAGCCACTTGGTTTCAGTGGGGAAAAAAAGTGTTTTTCACTATGCGAGTCACCTTCAAATGTAAAGTCAGCACATGAATTCAAGAAGGAATTTAACAGCTTAGTCCACAGTGAGAAACATTTTATTAAGCTTCATATGAACCAATAATACTACCATTTTAACTTTGCACTCCACCATATAAAGACATGCGTTATCTGGTCAGTCTAAATCACCCATAGGTGTGAATGGGAAAGTGGATGGCTGTGTGTCTTTACATCAGAGCTGCGATGAACGGTTGTCCAGGGTGTACCCCGCCTCCACCCAACGGTACCCAGGATAGGCTCACAATACCCTCACAACTCTCACCACAACTCAGAAAACAGATGGATGGATACAATTTTGCATACAGAGTGCTTTTTTCCCCAAATACTGCTTGTTCATTGACAAAACTGTGGCAAAATACAGTTTAGAGTTTATACAGCTCATATATTTAATATTTCTGCAAAAGAGTACTGTGGCGTATCATCATGATGACTTATTATGCGACTGATTATGAAACTGAGGTGAACCCCAAGGGTTAAAGGCCTTTGACCATTCATCAAGAATAAGAATAATTGGGTTTTGGTCAGGCAGAGGACAAATATAAGCCAACTAGGAAAGACCGGGGTGTTTAGCCATGCAGGAGAGGTAGGGGAGTTCACACGTTGACCTTGAGTAATCACCTCCTCGCAGGAGCAGAGGAGGAGTGCAGGTTGGTTTTGAAGGAGTCAGCACTGCAGACCATGCAGGTGTGAGGCTTTAACAATCTAGGAACAACATTTGTTTCAGCTGCTTATTGGTAAAAAACTTATTTTATCTTTTAAATGGTTTTAATTTCAGCAGAACTCAGCACTATACGTTCTTGACTGATCACACTCTCTGTTGGGGGAGGCTTGTTTTTAGAGGAGTCAGCAGTACAAACCAGTGGCAAGTAAATAGAGACTAACAGCAAGAACCTGAGGTGTATTTTACTGCATTGCAAATTATGACCGGATGGGTTCAACACGGGGATGACACCAGGGTTTGCACATATTTGCCAAGTTTGGGAGAGAAGACCGAATGTTTTGTTTGGGCTGTAGAAGAATGTGTACTTTTCTTAAATGCAACTTTGTTTAAATGTCTTAAAAACTTATGAGGGTAGGCACTTAAAATAAAAGAAACGATCAATTTATCTTGATAATGGCAGTACAACACACACATAAATCAAAGAGTAAAGCCAGACAAATCGCACCAATAACAGACACAACTATTATTAATTGATCGGTCTGTCTTATACAAAAGCACAATGTGTGGCGTGAAAACCATACCCTCATGGACATGGTTCTCCCATTAACAAACACTTCAGCCGCAAAATCTGTCATCATTACACAACAGTAACCTGGGATCGCAAATAAGAAAGACCGACCACTCAAGTGTAACCTTTCTACTCAGGTATCTATAAATGAAAGCATCATAAATCAACAAATATTGCTCAACAATTGAGTGGGTGAAGAGAAGAATGTAGAGCGGTAAAAAGAGACGCCGTGATAAAGATGGCACCCACCGTTGGGTTAAAGGATAAAAAGTTGCTGAGTGGTGTGTCGGACGTTATAATAGAGGTCAGAATGTATTAACTGGATGAGCGGATCATCAAAAGGTATGGGGCAAGGAAGAAATCCGAGTGCATTGGAGGTGCAGAGAGCACTGAACCAGTCAAAATAATTCTTTTATTATTCCCACAGAAGTCCGACACTGAATTCCAAAGCACAGAGAAAAATGGGATTTGTATGAAAAGAGGCAGTCCTCCAAAAAAAAGAAAAAAAAACCAATACTGCTTTATCAGACAGCTTTCTTATCATGATCATTATCATCACGCTGTTTTTGTCAGTGTCGTCAGCAGCGAGATCAAATCTTCTCCCCATCATTTTACAGACCGTCTCTGTCTCTTTAATCAACAGTTGTCTGGATGTTTGAAAATTACTGAACCCAAATCTCACACTGAGTAACTCACTGACTGCCTGATACCCCAGGATTAGTGAGCGAGGGAGAAAGACAGGAAGAGAGAGCGGGAGAGAGAGCGCGACACCCCACGTAGACCATCTGACACCCCGTGATTAGTGTGTGTGCGCGTCCTAATCTCCACAGACTGATACCCCATGATTAGACACGGGGGTGGGGAGTGAGGGGGTGGGATATGTGTCTGTGTTGAAGTATATGTGTATGTGCTGCAGATGGGGCAGTAGGGTGAAGATTAACAATCATCATTAACACAACACATGTCCATTAATCCTCATCATAAAGCCTGCTATTATTGCACTGAAAAGTTCAGCTGTTTGTCAGTGGCTGAGCTGCACTGCACTCCTAATTCCGACATTACGCACACGAATTTGAGTGGATGGAATGATGTACGTTTGATTCAACCTTATGAGTCTTAGCTCACTTTCACGCCAAAGCTGTTTGGGCCACTTTAAACGGACCAGAGTTCGTTTCCTCCGATAGTCTGCTTTATTTGTGGAGGTATGAATGTGTAATTGAACTCTGATGTGGATCTGTGAAGCAAACTCTGATCTGACTGAAAATGGAGGTCTTGGTCTGCTTCATGTGAACCAGATGCAGCGTAGATTCATGTTTTTTTGTTTTTTTTTCGTGTGGCAGAAATGGAAGTTGCCCTGCATTGACCGATGAGTCTAGTCTAGTCTTCTCCTTCAGTAAGTCTTGATGCGGCACCGCTACAGGCGAGGAGGGAAATATGTTATTCAAAAGGTTCGGTTTGGTTAAAAGTGTAATGTTAAAGCAAACGGGACGTTGCAACACCGATCGAACAGAGTCCCCAATCGTACCGAGTCTACCAGACTAATAGGTGTGAAAACGACTTCATACATTCCACTGTCATGGTCACAAGTGTTTGAAGTAGAAGGCCTTTGACATTGCACAGAACTTCATTCATTCACTTTCCAAACCAATTATTCTTCCATAGGTTTGCAGGGATCCCGCAGCCTAAGCGTACACCCTAGACGTGTTACCAGTTCAGTTCAGGGCTTGCATTGAAGATATCTGGTAAATTTATTAAATATGTAAAGCATTGATTTCAATTCGATCTCTGATATTCATTTGGGTACATTTCTCCCTTAACTTATAGTATCAAAGCTCAAATAACACACTTTCTCCTTTATAGTCAGCAAACATGGTGCAAAACTCAAGCTGTGTGGGTAAGTGGGCCGAATGTTTGCTTTAAAGCACAGTCCTCCAACTTCAGTGGGTTGATTATATAATTCAGTACCCTGATTTAACTCAGTGGAGACAAGACCTAAAGGCTCCACTTATCTCTCAGCAAAGTTAACTGTACATATGGCTGTAAATTTATCCTCGCTGCATATGAAATGAACAAATATTCTCATTTAGCCGCGTCTATTAGCAGATAAATAATCTGTTAGTCCATACACTTAACACGTTCTCCTCCCTTGTCTCATATTCTCTGCCATCCACTTTGATAATACTTTACTTGTCTCTTTTCATTTGCTCATTTTTCCTTACACAACTGCTCCAGCCGTCCATAACCATCATCCGCCCATTACCTCCACCCATTGAGCTACTGCTGATTCACAGAATATCGGATCATTTCCCAGTTCATCTCTCTATGCTTTAATTGGTTCAGCAACTAGCAAAACTAACACATCTGATTATTCCTGATGGCAAAGTTTTATTAAAAATCCCTGACTCTCCATGCACTCACTACATCTCAACCAAGCTAAAAATGGATCTGTGCCAAAGGCTAAGTGATGCTGCAGGCCATCCACTATTCCCGCAAGACAGTTAAGAGTCCACAGTATCTGAGTGCCTGTTAGCACAGATGGCAACATATAGTGCCACATATCGTTTTTCATAATTCTGTCATAAATAACCTCTACAAGATCAGTATCTGAATCAGAATATGTTTTAGCAAATACCCTGAGTAATGATCTGTTCTTTAGCTTTAATGCCAGACATTTATGAGCAATTTAGTACTGCCCAGAGCATCTCAAGGATACAGAAGAATGGCTTCAGGACATTTTCAATACCATCCTGTTGAATGTCTGTCAACTGCTTCAACACAGTGGGAAAAATTGAGTTTTTCCGAACTTATCTTAAGTAATGTCTTGTTAGCGATATGAGCCGCACCGTGACCTTACACACCTATTTCTCCCTCGATCCAAGTTTCTCATTGAGTTTTATGGCAAACAATGTGTCGAATTCCAATAGGCTGTGGTTGATGTTGAATTAGCATGGAGAGAAGGGCAGCCTTCATTAGGGGCCCTGTGGTTTGTCTGGGCTGATAAGGGCCCAGCCGGGGAGACGACGAGCGACACATCGATCCTACACAATGAGCACTGTGTGACACGCTGGAGCCCCAATGTAGATTAAGACTTAATGAAAACCAAATCAGACGAGGAAGGGGGGAGAGAGGGGTTGACAGAGACAGAGAGAGACGCCGCAATAGAGATAACAAGTGAAGGGCATGACGGGGAGGGCAGTCATAGAGGGAGTCCCATCTGAAGGAGAGACAAAGTTAGATGGGACTAGCAGAAGTCAAAGAAATAGTTAGCCGGTACAAATATAGCCAAAAGGACGCAGTACCCTTCAGAAAAGTGCAAAGTGGCATGAGGGGATCTTTCAAAAGCCTCAGGCCCCTTGTCCATATAGCGATTTTTCAATTGTTCCCAATGACAAGAGAGTGTATGTGGCTACAGGCAGCCGTTTACAGAATGAAAAATGCATCTGGGAGGGGATGCAAACCCTGCGACAGACAAAAGACACATCTGTAATCAATGCTACAGCCACAAAACTACAAATGCACACTTTCAGGTTCCCCAGATTTCCGTAGAAGCTAAAACTGTATGAGCTGTACAAGACGAGAGTGTAGAGACTATAGACTGTACCACTGGAGATGGAAAGGGGCAGAACTATGGAAGCCTGGGAGGTCAGAGGTGAGCTAATGCTAAGTGCTAGCTATTGTAATAAAACAGTAAATTTCATCAAGTATTGTCAGTCAAAGTTATTTTATATAGTCTTATTAGTGGAACTTTTTAACCACAGCTACACTGCAGGAAAAAAATGTGTTTTATTAAATAAACTGAAACCCTAAAAGTCCAGCTCAGTAGGAAAGTGATGTGTCATACTGACCTGTCAACCAAAGTTCAACGTGGCAAATATCAAGAGATTTATTAAGATAGACCACCAGATAGCTTTTTAGAGGGTTCATATAAAATGCATGAAACTGGAATGAGACCTGAAAAAAAAAATATTAGACTTGCATCAAACCCTGAAAAATATTATGGGACCCAGGACTTTGTGGAGCCAAACTGAGCTAATCCCAGGGACCATCAGTGGTATTACACGTCCTTGCTCCTTGGTGGAATCTCATGGTAAGGGAACAATGTTCACTGAATTACAGAGTTAAGCTGAGTCAGAGGTCATGGTCAGTCACCTCAAACCGCTGGAAATTAAGGGTCAATGGATAAGGCTGAACTGTAGGAGGTCTTAACCAGGACCATCAATCTGATATGTCCACAATTTCTGCATCATAATCTGTTCATGCAGTTCTCTCAGTTATGGTCAGAAACATGTCTTCTGAGGTCAGCACCTTTTGACCAGTGGCCATCAAAATGTAATCACTTCATCCATGAATCCATATGAACATTTGTCCTACATTGTACAACTGTTTTTTTCTTTTTCAAACTGCCTCCATTTCACACTGCGTCAGAAAAACCATTCACAATCAGCACCGCCACCTGCATCCTTTTTCAGAGCAGCATTTTCTTTTTTGTGCAGGCAGTTTTCAGGCAACCAATCAGATGGGGCGATACTGAACGGGAAAGAAGCAAAGAGAAGTTCTGGTTTGTCTGATTGTTTTGGTTGCATCCGTCTATCTGGAGCTTAGAGATGATGGCAGTGTCGACAGAAAAGCCCATTTGTAGGAGCAGATTGGCCAGACACTGAATGCTGTTGTTGAGTGTTTGCACTTTTATCAACCCACATGTTGTAAACTACTCTGTCAAACAATGGCAGAGCAGTGATATGTTGTCATAGAAACAAAACCCATGTGAAAGGGGTTTTCTTGCACCACAGAAGGGCTTCATCCAGGTACTCCTAGCACTGTCAGCGTTTTTCTGATAGAAAAAAAAAAAAAAAAAGCTGCGAGGGCCCTTAAAGGTTTGGCGTCTTAATATTTACAGGGATCTAAATACTGATATTGAATAGAACATACATGATTATCTTTTGATTAATGCACAGTCAGCTCAAAATAACACTTGATGTGTGTTTAGAATGTACTCCACTTTTGCACTTTAAGATACTTAGAATCCAGTAGTTTTATAGATTTTAGCAACCACCTCACCACCACTCAGGTGTTTTCGCGTTTGCAACGTCACCATTAGATGCTACAAAATATTACACTTCAAAGATGCCAAACAAGAAAGTACCTCTGTTTCATTACTACTCTCCTAAACCTGAAAAGACACCACCCATGTAACGTCACATTACAATTAGATAAGCCTACACTTACTCATACGCACATAATTATTCAAGTCATTCCAAAGGTTTCTCTACATTTGACCATTACAGCATTAATGTTGGCACGATCACGCTCATATTCTGCTGAGAATGATGGACATTACCACTATTTAATGACCCACAGGTCCTTGATTGTTCCCATAGTGAAGTACCAAGAGCCTGACGTCCTGCCAAGATGGAATATAACAAGGTGCGAGGTGTAGGAGAGGGAGACAGATAGATGGTGATGGTTGGTGGGTGAATGTGAAAAGCAAGAATTTGAGTGAGTGGTGAAAAGGGGTGACTCAGCGGTGGACATGCCACCCTTGTTAACAGACAGAAACAGGAGACTGGGTGTGTGAATGTGTGTTTTACTATATCTATGGTTTTACTATATCTATGGACTTTAACATTTATTACATGTGAAACTCGTTTATTATTATTATTATTATTACACCATTAACACTTACAGATTAGTTGTATATTCATCCATCATTGTATTGACAGGTCATTTTGCCAACAAAAGGTAAGAGGAAGTGAAGGCACATGCAGATTTTTTTACAAGTAAATCAAGTAAAAATAACATTATTCAGCTAGAATAGTCTCTGAGAGGTGAGTCACTTCTCTCCATTATCATGGCATTTAACTACGCAATATTCAATACAAATGTATGCAAAAAAGCTTCAAAGAATGATGGGAGCTGATTGGGATCTCTTCCTGGTTAATGAGGCAGCAACCACAAGGTGAAAAACAACAAAAGCAAACGCAGACATAAAACTGAAGTCAATCTAAGATTGATTAGCAAGACAAACCCGAGATGGCTCCTAAAATCGCGAACAATCTGAGACAAGAGCAAACAAATAAGCAGAAAACTTAACAGAATGCTTATGCCTGCGTACAGATAAAATCTGCTGGTATGGACTCATGTTGTGTCCATTTTTGTATATGTATGGGGAAAAAAAAATCTGCTTAAAGGTGCAGAACAGTGTTTCAGCACAAATATACAGTATGAGTTTGATGACAGTTGCTCTGCTCCGTTTTAATGCAGACAAAGCTGGAGTCTCAGCTGCATGCTCTGCCCTTGCATTGGGGATAATCAACCATTTCCCCTACCTCAGCATGACATGGTGTGTGTACTGTATGTGCACAGGTCTTTGTGTGTGTCTGGCGCTCCATCATGTGACAGATGGGCTCCCATAGTAGCACTTCACATGGGGGGGAAGAAAGTCATTTTTGGATGTGATAACCTTCACACCTCCCGAGAATTTTTTGGATGGGGGAGGGAGGGAGAGGGAGAGAGAGAGAGAGAGAGAGAGAGAGAGAGAGAGAGAGAGAGAGAGAGAGAGAGAGAGAGAGAGAG
>JAPQRQ010000019.1:4313181-4324582 GCA_037367365.1 Apogon talboti | reverse complement strand
CATGCAGAGGTGGACCTTACAGACCCTGTAGACCACATTGGACCTGAGACTGTTGACTCACTGTCCTCACTGGAACTATCACTGTCTTGTAATGTGTGCGGAAATGACCGAAAATAGTCACTTGGTTAAGAGAAAACTGAAGCAAAAGTGACTTTCAGCAAAGTCATTAACTGAATATAAAAACATGTGTCTACAACCACTGTCATTTGTCCAAACTCCATAGGTTCTACTGGTGAATCCATGTTGCAGAAGACGACAGTGTTTCCACGTGACCTACGGAGCCTCTGAAGGGTCAAATGTATCATAATTGATGACGGTGAAAAGCTGAGAAACTGCATTTTACCTCATTTAAATGTGCTGATCAGGTCAGTGGTTAAAATTATATTAAATATTTCAAAAAGTAGATGTTTTTGGATGCTTTAAGTCTTTGAGGGTTAAGAATGATCACAATTCAGTATTGTAATAGTCAGGTAACTTTTGTGCCCCAAGGTGAAGATAAAAGACCATTAGACTTGACTAAAACTGATGAAATGCACTTGTTAAAAAAATCCAACTAATTCCATTAAACTTAAATATGCCATGTATAGTTTATTTAGTGAGGGAGTTTAAAACCTATAAATGTAAAACGAAATACAGAAAACAAAATAACCCAAGCAGAGAAGGTCAAAACAAAGAGCAGTAAAAGCAACTAAAAATCCTGAGGCCAGGTATGAATCAATATTTCTTGTGAGAGCAAAGCATTAGCGAACCATGGAAACGCATGCGATATCAAGCATCATAGAGAAGGGAAACTCTAAAACCAAACAAAACCAAAATCCCTTTCACACAAAGTCAGTTATTTTGTTATGAGCATGTCAAAGGAAAGGTCATGGTATTCCTCCTTCTACCTGCTACAAGAGCCAAGATGCTGATGCTGAAGTGCATCCATGCAAGTGTCCTTCTGAGAGAGAGAGAGAACGAAGGTAAACAAGACAGCAGCTACGCACTTTGCATATGTGTATATCTGGTCATGCTGGCATACTTGTTTGCAAGCAGCTGTTTGTTTGGTGATCGGCACTGGCCTCTAATTTTCTTCCCAGGGTAAACTGTTTATGCACATCCTCTTGATGCTTCATTTAGTCATGCTACACCTTTGAGACCTGTATAGTGCTAACAAACATTATCAGCATGAGCCATTCAAGGCATTCAAGACACATTTATCCCAATGAGACCATATAATAAAGGGGTTATATGTATTATTTCTACTTTCTAATACTAAAAATAACCAAAAAAATTATTAGAGAGTTCAGAACAAAGAGCTGTGATCATATTATAAAGATGTTAATGTATTGGATTTACAGAGATATGAACCAGTAATGGTCCAGGGGATTTATGTGACCACTAGAGGGAGTAGTGAGTCACTGTTGGAATATTAACAAAACACCACGAGGCCTTTGACCAAAGCATTAGAAAGTGACAGGATGGAATGGGATGTTAGGAAACAACTAGTAGAGTCAAAGAAAGAGACAAAGTTAGAAGCCCTGCTGTTGTTTTCCCCACTGGACACAGCTCTAAATGAAAACAACAGAGTTTGATGCTGAAATGGCATTAAACTTCCTCTACACAGTTGAGATTGACGATGAGGCTTATGAAGGTATAAAGTTACTGTGGGATGCTACTATCTTTGCTAATTTGTCCGTTTGTGACAGTTCTGACCTCGTTTCTATGATTCCAAACAGATCTTTAGTGCAGCTATTGACGACACACAAACCTTACACACAACAGAGGTGATTTGTGGTTTTACTGTGGCTGTTTTCATTCTAAAAGCCAAGTCCAAGCTAACGGAGCTATAATGCTATCAGCTGATGGATCATGTGATGCTTAAGACAATGTTACTATGACCAGATGTCAAATAAGCAGCTATGAGTTTCAATTTGCAGAGGAAAATGTGATGATACCATAATACAGATAATACAGATGTGTGTAAACACTGAGCTTTAAACCTTATTCAGTGAGTGGTACACACTGACACACTGATTATTTTTTTGGTTTTGGTCACCTAAGTGTGCTCTGGTATGAGGCTTCCTCTAGATTTTGAGTGGCTGGAATATCAATACTACATAGAACCCCTTTAACACATTTTATGCAAATGCAGACAATGATTTAAAACAAAATGTAAGCAGGAAGAAAGAAAAACTGCCATGGATATTGAAGCAAACTGAATAAAGCAGATGTGTATGCAAGGTCACAGCACTATTCATTATGCTTTCTCACACACAAAACCAATTGTCAATGCATCTTTTTTTTTTTTGGAGTGTGTTATTCTGTGTGTGTGTGTGTGTGTGTGTGTGTGTGTGTGTGTGTGTGTGTGTGTGAGTGAGAGAGAGAGAGAGGGGCCCTCTTAGGCCCCATTGAGAAAGTGTCACCCTGCTTCCAAACATTCAAGCGCTGCTTCCAATGACACATAATAGGAGGTGGGGGTGGAAGGTGGAGGAGTGCAGAGACAGAGGGAGAGTCATCACTGGTGCAACAGAAAACAGACAGAGACCTTGAAGGTGGTGAAATTACGGGAGGTCCCAGCAGAGAGACGATCTGATGAAAATCATCCTTCACTTACGACATAAGCATTTTAAAAATAAATTCTCTGTGTTTCGTTACTTTGCTCAAAGCTTGCATCTTCAATAGCAAACAGAAAGCTTTGCAAAGCAGCCAACACCCTAAAAAACTGAAGTGCTGTTTACACATCAATACCTCCTAAAAGACTCCCGATGCTGCTCCAGTAACGACAAGACATCAGTTTTTCCCCCCACATGCACAATAATCCTCAAATCACAACATCAACAGGAAGAGACTTTATTATAAAGGGTTGTTTTATTTTTAGCAGTGGAAATCACAACCCATATCGCTGATTCCCTCATTGTTTTATTTTTTTTATTATCCCACAGTCCCTTCATGTTGACACACTGTAGGTAAATGTGTTATGTGTCTATTCCAAAAATACAGACTGCGTGTGAGTGAGTGTGCACTAACAAGCCGTTTTCGATAAACAGCATTACTGAGAGGTAGCTATATCATCAAAGAATCCCCCCCCCCCCCCAAAACACCACCTCCACGCTCCTGCAACAAATGACAAGAAAATCCCCTCAAGGTAAAAGACCCGTTCACAGGCTTATGAGCAGGGAAGGCTTGTGCATGAAGGAGATACGTTGGTTGTATGTAATCTATGTAAACAGCTTCACTGAGAAGCCAGATGTCTATGGGAGAGGGAGCGCAAATAAAGTGTATGAGCTGGTGCAGAAACCGGAAAACAACAAATATATGAAAAAAATATGATATATCAATATATAGTCATGAGTTTATGACTTACCGTTTTAGTCATAACTTCTATGACTATATGTCTATAATCAGACTTATTTACTCATATACACTCACCGGCCACTTTATTAGGTACACCCATCCAACTGCTCATTCAGGTAAATATCTAACAGGGCAAGCACATTGAAGCAACTCAATGCATTTAGGCAAGTAGACAGGATTGAGACGAAGTTAAAGCTGATCATCAGAGCGGAGAAGAAATGTGATTTAAATAACTTTGAACGTGGCATGGTTGTTGGAGCCAGATAGGTCAGTCTGAGTATTTCAGAAACTGCTATTTTCATGCACAACCATTTCTAGAATTTACAGAGAATTCAGTGAGCTGCCATTCTCTGGCTTGTTGATGCCAGAGGTCAAAGGAGAACGGTCAGACTGGTTCGAGCTGTGACTCAAATAACCACTTGTTACAACCAAGGAAGTAGATTCACTGCGAAAACAGCACATACACTCACCAGCCACTCTACTGGGTACACTCAGTGCTGGCAAGGTGCACCTCATGAAGTGGCTACTGAGTGTGTATTACACGACATCTTAAGCACATGTTACATCTTGAGAACCTTTGCACGCTCCCACGTGTCACATTTCTAAGGTCAAAAAATCTGAAGGTAAATAAGTATATATTTATATCTGAAAGTTAAATTAAAGTCTTGTATGAAGCAAAGAATAAATGTGGTGCCAAGTGCTTCAGAAAATAAGATATACATCAGCATGATAAATATGCACATGATAGATGTTACGGTAAATACACATGTTGAACACCAGCTAAAGAAATATTCAAGGCAAAGAGAATGAGTTAGTAAAAATATTAACAGACTGAACCTGTGTTATGGCCTCTCATAAGCCATTCAAGAGCTGAAAGACCAGCGCATTAATCTGTGACAGAACCTCCATGTATAGTGTTTTTACTTTACTTGAATTCATTATTAGCTGATTAATTCAGAACAACATGAGTGTTGTAAGAGTTTTAGAAAATTTTTATCAGATGCACTACACTATTTCCAGGTCAAATGCACCCAACATTAGCCAAACACTCCTGCAGACATGAGTAATCAAAGATCAAACATGGAAAACAACTGATGCATATTAATCTACTGTCTTCTGTTCTTTTTTTGTTTTGTTTTATAGTGTGAAGAAAAACAAGGCATGAGGTGAACAAAAATGAAAGAAATGGGGAAAAGGAGAAAGAAAGAAAAAATATTATATACATTGAAAAAAACCCAGCAGATGTTACTAATGTAATAACAACAACTACAATAACAATTTAATGCAGTCATTTCTAACTCCATCACTGTATTGCACAAACTTTACTGACTGTATGTCTGGATGTTGTGTTTGCACGAGCAATAGTGACTGACAAAACAAATGCATTAGCTCTTCCAATTAACAGTAACGGGTGAGGAGGGAAATCAAGCTTGAACTGCTGTTTAATTTTGTTGAGGAAGGCAATGTCATTTCACGGAGAGTCAAGACTTTTTTCCTGACACTAAAACAACAAGTGTTCAATTACTTTACAGCCAAACTATTCTGGCATTACTTCTTTATAGGAAGAGGAAGCAATATTGCTTTATTTTAATACATTCTATGGCACAAACAAACTAAACCACCACAAGTCTTCATCCTTCTTTTGCAAAAGTCATTTCCTGCTTGATGTGTAGACACTTAGACTTAGACTTTACCATGATCACTGGCCAATGTTGGTCATAACTTCTACGACTATATGTCTACAATCTGACTTATTTACTCATGTACAGTCACCGGCCACTTTATTAGGGACACCTATCCAACTGCTCATTAATGCAAATATCTAATAGGAAAATCACATGGAAGCAACTCTTTGCATTTTGGCTAATAGTCAGGATTAAGACAAAGTTAAAGCTGAACATTAGCAGTATAAAAAAAAAAAAGCTACCCAACTGCTCTTTAACACAAATATTTAATGGGGAAAAGACTTTCTTCCTGACAATAAAACAGGTGCTCAATTATTTTACGACCAAACTATTCTGGCATTACTTCTTTATAGGAAGAGGAAGCAATATTGCTCTTTCATTAAATACATTCTATGGCACAAACAATCAAAACCACCACCAGTCTTCATCCTACTCATTTTCTGCTTGATGTGAAGACACTTAGACAATATAACAAGGTGTTGCAGTCACAGACAGAACCAGAGGGGAAAGGTTTAAAAAAAAAGTAGAGAATATACATAACAGTAAGATGAATGATGACACTCATCAACAAAGTTCCGCTCTCTCCTCCATTTTGTAACTTCCATGTAAAACTTCTCATGAAAAACTTGTGACATGCAGCACTCAAGGGCCCTATCTTGTTGTCAGCCCCGCAGACTGGTATTAGCTCCAATGTTTTATTCATCAGCATTCTTAGTTGTCGTTTCATATGCCGCTTCCTGACTGTGTACGCCAGGGCGACAGAGTGCAAGGTGAAAAACAGGATTACAGCAAATGTAAATAATAAAATGGAGGCACATGAAGATATTCGGTTAATCTGAGCCGCGGATTAATGCCATGATACCCTGTCAGACACGGCTGGGTTGGGGAGGGAGGATAACAACAGCACAACACAACAACAACAACTAACACACACACACAAACACAAGCATGACACAAAACTAAATATACACACCCACAGGAGAAAGAGGATTGCAGTGTTATCAGAGTCCGACTCTGAACAATAAGTGACTTTGCAGCTGAATAACACCAGTTAATCTGTATAAAATGGCCAGGCTAATTCTGACAGAAAAGACAGAGGAGAGTGGAGGTAGTGAACACAGGGAAGCAGGAAGATAACAAGAGTAGGAGAGGAGGAAAAAAGAGAACTAACAAAATAAAGAACATGCAAACTTCTCTCCCTACTTGTTCATAATTTGCTTCCCTATGAATAATTAGTTTAAAAAACCCCAAGTTCCATCAGAAGCATCCTTTATTCTTACAACATATTTAGTTCATGCTATTCTCTAATAGTTATGACAATAGGAGTGTGTTTTTAGTACACAACAAACTTGACTATTGACCATCAAAGTCTGTGAATCCAAATGAACATTTATGCCAAATTAGAAACAAAAAGGGATATGGACAAGTATGAATTTCACAGCAACCTCGACCTACGACCACCAAAGTCTTTTCACGTCATCCTTACATACGCGTGAAGGTTTGTGCCAAGTTTTTTCAAACCAGTCCCTAGTTGTTGCCTTTACACTCTAGGAGCAACTGTTTCTTTGACAAATTCACACATCAATACATTCAGGGTAACTTATCCGCAGGTTATAACTTTTTAAAACATTTTCAAGGTGTCTTTGGTAAAATTTAAGACCCTAAATTTACAAAAATAACAGTACAACAGGCCTCGAACCAGTCTTCACCATGTTTTAATCCAGCTAATGTTACATTTCCCTTTCTCCATGACTAATGTGATGATAAAATGCTAAACACTAATCACAAATTTGACAAATTCTGACAAAGATTTCCGAAGAAAATCAGGTAATATCATGTTTGGAATTTTTTAAGACAATGTTAAAGCTAATTAAGGCCTTAATTTTGGACAATTACATATAAGACTTTATCAGACACACTGATATTTTTTCGATCTGCTGTTTATGTCATGAGTATTTTCACACAGAATGCAAATATTAAAAAAATAATAATACATTTAATTTTTTCAGGACAAGGTCAATTTGTCTGAGCTTTCATGGCATGAATAGAGACATCAACCAATCATTTATGTGAAACAAACCTCAGCTTGGTATGAAATAGACAAATGATAAAGTTATGGACAACGTGTGGAGCAGCAGTGGCAAACAACATGCCTTATAGTCCAGGATAGTCAGGAGCTTCTGTAATGTGAATACAGTTGTACATCTTTGTACCTGGACACTGGACGTGGACCCAGAGGGACAGTGGACGTTGGATCAGACACACACGAGCCTCCAGGTGATGTCCAATCCATTACCATTTCTGACAAACAGCCTGACACAAATATATTCACTCTTTTATTACACAAGTCTTGCAAATGTCACAAACTGTCATGAACAGATTTGATTTGAAATACTCGTGGGCGTGTGTTTTACATTTTTGTGTCATTTGTTTGTCATGCCCCAGTGGGTAAAGGCCTTAAGACTTAAAAAGATACGCAGTGGATACATCAGCAAAACATTTGACTGATAAAGAAATCCCTAAGCGGCATTAAAGTAAAGCTGCACAATGAATTGAATCCCTGTGCAATGACATAACTGCAATTTAAAGGCTCTGTTTTAAGAGCATTTAGTTTGATCTAATAGCAAAAATAGAAAAATAATAGAGAAACAGAGGTCACAATGTGTTTTTTTAATGCAAATTTAAGTTTAGGTTGAAAATAAACAAATTTCTAAGTGAGTTATCTATATTTTCTGTGATAACCAAGCACGTATGACCAAACTGAAATTAAATAAATGCATTATGACATTTTCACCAAACTATGCAGCAATATTTTTAACTTATACTAGTATCCTTAATGTTACTGTTTACTCTTACACTAACCAACTCCGTATTAGCTGTCAGGAATGAAAGTGATTTGAGAAATACTACACAGTATTTTTTACATATATAACTATAAAACAATCTAAGCAGCATTTGAAAAGTAAATGTATAGTAAAAATGCAAAGAACTGGGTAACCTCATACTGTCACCTAATATGAACCGTGATTTCTTCTTTCAATAAAGCATAGAAATAGTAAAAAAATATAAATAAATAAGGATTTTTTTCAATGTACAAACTAATGGCTGTGCAAGTGAATATTGCTCAGAGAAAAACAACATTTCAGAGATAGTGTTGATCTGCTTTCCAATATGGTTTGAAGGTCAATCTAACTATTAATTGCAAACATGTGCATTGAGAAGGGAGAATCAAACTCCACTATTTCCCCAGTGCTTTGGTACAATAAACACCAATTTCCTCAAAAAAGTAGCTCAGTGGTTGAAAGAGGGTAATTTTCTTTTTCCTAATTTGACAAAAATGCTCTTTAAAAAGAAATACAAGAAAAGAAAAGAGAAGAGTCTGGGTGCAGCTGCTTCTCCCATTGAACCAATATCACTAATTTTGTTTTATAGATTTGCACTTTGCAAATAAAAATATAATTGTAATATTTCTATCTATATTAACTGATTAGTTTTAGCACAAACAAATTAATACATTTAATGTGATTCATACTGGTCATTCCCTCTACTATAACTATAAGACAAATACTTTATTTAGCTTATAGAAGACTATTGAACACGTATTGAACATTGAAATTTCCATTTTTCAAATCATTTTTTCTTCATTCATTTAAGTAGGATGGGAAAAGATAAATCGTGTTATTCCTTTTGTGGTTAAAACTGCATATTCCAAATGGATGGAATTATGCTTAATTAAAATACATGCATCTTCAAAATGTTTTCTCTGTGTGAGAAGAAAAAGCCAAATGTCCTGAGGCCAAAGTTAAGGCTGAGGCAGTTCCTCATTTCCTTCTCTGCACCAGAAGCAGAGTTTGTGTCAGATTCTCACTCAATGAGACACTCGCTAATTAGATTAGAAGCAACGTATGGAGATGGACGGTCTCAGTCCGCATATACATCCATAACATCTGCTGCCTCCCTGTAGTTTACAGCATTTCACACCCTTGCCCTTCATGTCAATACAAAGCCATAACTCCAAATGCAATGACGGGCAGACAGGGCTGCGGAGGGGAGGAAAAGATGTAAAACCACAAGGATGGAGAGGAAACAAGAGTGAAAACTTGAGCAGAACCCGAACGCATGAAACAGTCGTAAAAGGTGAACGGAGAGAGCAAATGCCTCAGGCCAGAACTGACCTCAGCTAAAATTACCCCGCTGCTGTTTTGCCCTGCTGCACACAACACCTATTCAGCGCACAAATATGGTTAGCTTGTAGAACCATGATACAGGGTCTGACAACGATGGTGGCATGTTTTGGGCTCATCATCCATCATGCTAGTACGCCGCATGTGACAACTTGTCTTCCTGATTATGTTTAATATGCTATTTTTATGAAAATGCATTATGTTTTAGGGAGGACTGGCCAGCTGGCAGCCTTACCCTTAATACATTATCAGACAGACATAGTGGCTGGAAACTCTTATAGAGATTTAGTATCAGACACGCATATTTATGGATTACTTAAGGGAACTATATGTAGTATTTCCACCTTCAAATATTTAAAAAATTACCTTAAATTGAGAATAAACAGCTCTGCAATTCTGCCAGAGACACCAATATATTAACCTGTAGCGATATGAACACAGTCTGATGGATTTATGTGACCACTAGAGGGAGTAGTGAGTCACTCTTCTGGTCTGAGGAAAACCAACAAAACCTCAGAAAGTGATCAGATGGGATGGCAACCACTAAGAAGCAATGTTTAGAGTCAAAGACAGTGACAAAGTGACAAAAGCTAGAAGCAGAGTTGTTTTCTCTACTGGACACAGCTCTAAATAAAAAGAATGGAGTTTGATGGTGAAATGTCAGAATTTCTTCTACACAGGTGAGTTTGATTATGAGGTCCATGAAGGTATAAGGTTGTTACGTGATGTTATTATCTTTGCCAAGTTGGTCATTTGTTGATCGACGGTTCAGACTAAACTGTGACAGTCTTCATGTTGTTTGTTCAATTCCAAACAGATCTTTGGTACAGAAAACCAAAGTACTACAAACAGAGCAGCTCTCCCCCTGCAGGTGAAATTTGGGAAAATCAATTCTACATATATGCAACTCGGAGTCTTATTTTGATACATTATCAAACTGTGCTCTTGAGATTTTGGAAATGAGAAACCATCACTTCACGTGTGATATGAGCGACAATCCACTTGAGTCTGGGATCAGATCATCAGACAGGTATAAACAAGCCAAATAATTGGCCAGATTATAGTAAGCAGTTTTTCCTGAAGGTTGAAGCACAAATAGGGCTATGTCTACAAACTGGTTCGGGCAACTCAAACTGCTCATCCATACCATCTATTAAATGCACCCTCCGGTTTGGTAGTCTTATTTCACCCGCTACTATTTCCCCATTCTCCCTCTGCGACACACTGTCCACCACCACCACCACCACCACCCCAGCACCAACCTGTGGGCTCAGAAGGAAGATATGTTTATTCATCACTCCCATATACAGTATCTATGTAAACACACCTGCAGGGAACGATGAGCCTAGATGCCAAAATATATTCTGCATGGGCTTTCTGACTGAAGCCAGTGAAATCTGAAATGGTATAATACTCTTTAAAAAAAAAGCAAAAAAACAAAAACAAATGAGCGTGCTTCCTGTTCCAAGTTGACCAACACGGCAATCACCCAGATTCCCCTTTTTGATGGCACACGTCTTCTCATGCATCATTTGTTTGTGAAATGCCTTCTTTCCACATAGAAAACCTCTCTGATGAACCCCCCCCCCCCCACACACACACACACACACACACACACACACACACACACACACACACACAGTTAAAGTCCCACAGCCTCAGTAGTCACATAACACAGCAGTGGGTCTCCATCTCCTGAGACCAGAGCGCTGCAGCTGTGTACACTCCACACATACATCCACTCACAATCCGAATGATGAAGTGGGGTGTCAGTGTGTGTGAGTGTGTGTGTGTGGACATGACTGGATGAAGGTGTGTTTGTGTGTATGTTTGCGGATAATGGAGTTGGACAACGTAAAATAGAAAATATGCCAGCTCAGAAAGTGCATCGCCGAGTACAAATATGATCAATGTAAGTGTTGACCGTCCGTCCACATCTGTGTGTGTGTGTGTGTGTGTGTGTGTGTGTGTGTGTGTGGAAATGTATGGTTTTGTTCTAGAAATGCAATAGCGATGTGAGAGAGGGGATTGTGTGTTTGTGTATAATTGATTAAGCTACTGCTCCCCTTGACCTCATACTCCTATTAAAGGGCTGACCCCAGCTGTGACACTGAGAACAGTGTGTGTGTGTGTGTGTGTGTGTGTGTGTGTGTGTGTGTGTCAGCAGGTGACCAGAATGTGTTTTTGTGAGCCTAT
>JAPQRQ010000019.1:4300884-4311358 GCA_037367365.1 Apogon talboti | reverse complement strand
AAAAGAGTGCTATGTGTACATGTATTAATAATTTCATTTATATTGCTGCATAAAAATCTTAATTATCTGAGTGTTTCCATTGTATTTTATGGTCAATGTGATTTAAAAAAAAAAAAAAAAAATCGATTTTAAATATCACCCTCAAAAATCAGCTGTAGATATCGGCCATTGGCTGACCAAATTTTAAAAAACCGGCATCGGCCTCAGAAAAACCCATATCGGTCTATCTCTAGTAAATACAGCTAACCTGCATCAGTGCGAGAAAAGGTAGGAATTACGTCATAGACTGAGGTCGGTTCAGGAGGAGGTCAATCTCCTCTTAAATGTATGTCTGTACAAATCCAACAAAACTGCTAGATGAGGCATTCATTTTTCAAGCTGTAGTGATTTTTGATCGTTGAGGGCGGCTGCAACTTTCCCACGGTTGGCTGTGGTTGCAACACCTTCACTGCACACACATCCAGCTTTCAGAGCAGAGAATAGTGCATTTTTTTCATGACCCTGAACCCTAACTTTACATAGTTGGAAATTTTGTAGGGGGTTAATAAGTTACAAAACATATTTTTTAATGCTTTAGTCGGTAATATCAAAAAGTACAGCAATGTACAAGTACAAAAATATTCACCATTGCTCATCACCTCATTGATAGAGTTCTACATTTCTATACATTTTATCCCTGCTCATCAGTACAGTACAGTACCACAATGTTATGTTGCGTTTTTGTGCGACCAAGGCCATCTGGAGGAGAGGACTCGACAACAAAGCAGGGGAGAACGACGAACATGAGGTTCAGAGATGAGACGATTTTACAGTGGCACTTTGGATTAGCCGTGTTTAAATCCACTTAAATCCGCTGTAAAAAATGATAAAGCCTTTTTGCGGCATTTCCACAAATGAAATATAGGTCATATGGAGACACACAGAGGTGGGGAGTTTCCATATGTATCTGTACACATGTGCAGGAGGAGTGTTGTGTTTTGTGCAAAGAAAGCGCACTCACACACATGCAGAAAAACCCCACCGTTACCACTTTACCGTCTCCCAGGGCAACAAGAGCAGAATCTACCAAGAGGCATGTTGAGAATAAAGCAGAGGAGAAGGAGGAGGAAGAACAGACGAGGCACAAAAGACAACCCAATCTACCTAGACTGATTCTGAAACAGCTGCTAGAGTGAAGATGCTGGAGGTGACTTAAGCGAGCAAAGGCCTGTGTGCGTGTGTGTGTGTGTGTGTGTGTGTGCAAAGAGGCAGGTGTTCTTTGTACACACTTACTCACATGCTAAAAATTCCATTTGTCCTGACTGAGTAAGATGATATGTTTACCTGCATGTCGGTGTTCAAACAGAGGATGGGATGATACAAGTCAAACAGCACACATGTTGTGTATCAGGCTAGTACTAAATACCCCTTTCACACTGGATAAAACAGAAAACACAGCAACATCTGGCTATTGTCTATAATGTGAAAGGGTATCGACTTTAGTTCCCAGCTCACATGACTGTAGTAGCTACAGGTACTTATCGGCTCCGGTTCCGATTGGCCGCGATGGAAACGCGACACCAGGGTGTATCCTCTACTTTCAACAACTCTGTCAATATGACGGCCACAAATTTAACCCATTTCTGTTGCAGTGAAACTCTGTGTTGAGTTTGAAAGAATGAACACCTGCAGCCACCGCGTCAGTCACTGGCCTCCATGGTGTTCCTTGTTTTCCCAGTGCATTTTTAATACACGTAATGAAAAGAAACCACACGTGTCTACTGGTAGTGTAAAAGGACTGAATTACCACAGATTTACTCACATTTAAAAACATGCTACATGCTAATTTTTCATGTAAAAATTGTAGGCTAACAGTGGGTACATTGTGGCCTCACTGGTTCCTGGGCCTGTCTGTGTGAAGTCTGCATGTTTTCGTACATATCTGCATGTCCAGCTTCCTCCCACCATCTCCAAACAGGTGAACTGTTTGGTTGCGCTAAATCACCCGCAGGAGCGAAGGTGAGATTGAAAGGTTGCTCGTCTGTATGTACGTCAGCCCTGCTATGAAATGGCGACATGTCGTAAGTGAACCCTGCCTTCGCCTGATGGTAACTGGGAAAGCCTCCAACATCTCCATGACCACAAAGAGGATTAGGTTGTTCAGAAAATGGATGAATGAAATGAAAATTACTGAAGTTATTTAGGAATACGTGTGAATGTTATTAAGAGTACGGCTAACACCCAAAGCTGCTTTAATTACCAATTCTTTTTGATGTAATAAAAGGCAAAAATTACCCATAAATATCAAAGGACTTATTTATCTACATCCTACGTAAAGCAGTTAAATAAATTACTTAAACTAAAGCACAGATCAAAATCAGCTGTGGAAAAAGATGTGCTAATCTATGAATACAAGCTGTCTTTGCAAGCACTGCTAGTAGGTCTTATCTTCCAAGTCTATTTATCCTTTTCACACCACTGTAAGTGAAGTAAAACTTGTCTGTTGGCTAACCTTAATTCTCTAAGCGATTATGCTTCAGTTCTTCTCCTGTCTCATTTGCCCCCCCTTTGCCCTTTCACTGTAATTATTTTGCTTGTATTTCCCCCTCCCCTTTGCATTACCATCCTGCTCCTTTCAATGAAATCTGTCCCATCTTTTCTCCTCCTCCCTCTCCGCCGCCTCCCCCCTTCTCTGCTGAGCTCTGCTGGTGATATTGGGTTTTTTGGGAGGGGGGCACAGTGGCAGCGCTGGCATGTGTTGGAAGGGCTGGCCCGCTGCCAGCCACTGAGCATCACTCCGGCAACCAGAGTCACGCTGTTGGATTTATCTCCAACCAACCTGTCAGCTGATGCTCTTTGTGGGCGTAAGACGAGTGGGCATAGCCTCTCTGGCACTCGCTCTGCCAAGGTGCCCACAGGAGATTTAAAAATGGGGGGAGGAAAGCCCCTTAGTGGGTGCTACAATGCAGAGGATGTGAGACAGCTTTTTAGAAAGAAGCACCCAACTTCCAACACAGACTGAAGGCTGAAGCAGTCAAGAGAATAGAGAGTGCAAGACGGGTAAGAAGGAAGAGAAGGAGCAAAGGATGGATGTAGCAAAAGAGAGAATAAGGCACAGCGAGGGAGGAAAAAGTAGATAAAGGCATAAACTGAGGAAAGGGGGGGGAGACCAAGAGAGTGACAGGGGAGCCCAAGAGGGAAGTCTAACCACATCGGAAGCTCACAGGGAAGGTAGCAAAAGAGTGAAGAGCGGAGACAGAGCACTTTGTCCAATAGACAAAGACACTCACTTAAAATAACAGTCTGTCACCTCGTGGCACGTCTCGCAATCTCTCCGAAAGAAAAAAAAAGCTTAAACGAAACAACAAAACAAAGCTCACCTGCTACAGAGGAGGGAGAGCTCATTAAAACCTACTTCCACATCCGTCAAGTATTGGCCACTAAATGTCCAATAATCCCAATCACTCTCTCTAGTCAGTGAGATGCACTTGTAAATGTCACGGCATTCATGAAGGGAAGCCCCAAGATATTCAACAGCCACTGACGCTGGATGACTGAATCATAGGTTTGGTCCTGGTATAAGTGGCCACTAATACAACCACTGAAGCAATTAGCACCATGACAAATTCATGAGATGATTATTCCACTGGTTGTCGGTGCGATTTCGTGCGCAGGAGCAACTCAACCGAGACTGCAAAGAGTTGGTTTTTTTCACACATTTCTGAACGATACAATGATTCGATATAGAAAATGCACTACTGTATTTGAACTCCAATAAACAATCTGCTCACAGAGGCGCCGCTGAGAGCAGAGAAGCAGCTAATTTTTTTTTTTTTTTTTTAAAAACAGCCATATCTGAGAGTCACAGTATTTGCATTAGAACATGCTGCATTGCTCAGCAGTGAGATGTCATGACACATGGAACTGCATTTTTATCACATCATTACAGAAATTACACAATCTGTGGAGCCATTATATATCTGAAGCTTTACCAGACACTGTAACAGGGTGAGCGGTCTTACTGATAACAGAACTGCCATTACCTCTACACTGTCACTGCAAGATAAGGGTCATAATAATAATAATATTATGAAATAGCCCTGCTGTGGCCCAGTACGGCCAAAGATTTAATTGTGTCTGAGGTTTGCACAGAAGGTGAAATTAGAAAGAAATGACTGAAATTCCCCGGACCATGTGACCTGAGCAGCAATCCAGGATCAGCAGTTCTTGCACCAACATCTACAGATTAGCAACTGACATGGAGATTCAAGGGGGGGGGGGCAAGAAAAGGAGCTTATCCTTAGAGTAAGTTCATTCATTCTAAAATTACAACATGCCTACAATCAAAAATCTGTATCATGCACTATCATCCAGTTATGTGCAGTTTGATGTCACAAAGCAGAGACACCTAATTACTGTCAACTTAGAGCTTCACATGAAAAAAAAGACTAAGAACAAGACTTTTATTAAGCAGTCAGCAGGTGTAAACATGGTCTACGATGCAGCAAAACAAATCCTCAGCCTACGTCGTCCACCGGTGTGACTGACTCTCGACTACTTACGACAGTTCTCCTCGTCACTGCTGTCGGAGCAGTCATCATCATCATCACATCTCCACACGGTCGGGATGCAACGGCCGTTCTTGCACTGGAACTGTCCGGTTTCACACTCCGATTCCACATGAGTTCCTGTGATTTAGAACCAAACGAAAAAAGGAGTTTTGGTTGATTTCAAGTAAGGCACGTGGGTGTTGGAGCAAACAGCAAATGAGGTTTACAAACAGCAGTGTGTGTGTGTGTGTGTGTGTGTGTGTGTGTGTGTGTGTGTGTGTGTGTGTGTTAAAGCCACGTGGGAACAATGGGCAACAATTACAGTTAGTCTTTCTAGAGTAAAGAGGATATGTAAGTACTATGAGGCAAAAACAAGGTATGACCTCCAACTGTTTCACAGATAGATATTACACATTTCACATGCTAGATATTTGGGAAGAATCTTGAGGTGTCAGTGAAGTCATACAATCTTGCAGCCAAACCAAACATTTTTTTCTGGTGTCAGCTGTTAAGTGAGTTGGTGTTTGCAACCCAGCTGTAGTGTGTGGTTACTTCAGGTGTTGTTTCTCCAAATCAGATATTTCTAAAACACAACTCGAGTGCTGTTTTGCTCATTTCCAGCTGCCTATCTTTGACTGGTTTGCTTATCTTTGCGCATGTGGAGGCTACCGTTGCTGCCACCGTGCAGTAGCCCACGCCTGTCACCAGTGGACCTGCTGGCATTCACACAAAAAGACCTCTTTGGGCAACTCATTAGGGCTTTTATTGAGCAGCTGCTGCAACAACAACAACAAAAAAAAAGCAGCAAACGCATTACTGCTGCAATTTGGACTTTGTAAACACACACACACACACACACACACTGACACGGACTGGCTCCTGTCGCCTCAGCACCAGCCTATACTGCATTTGGACACGTGTTGGGTCTACGGATCTTTTCTTCCCCACATTGTCACACCGTGTCACCGGTGATAGCGTGGACAAAAAGTAGCGATCCAGGTGCGAACCGTCGCATGAACGCAAACGCAGAAGTGCACGGGGCACGTTTACGCACGGCACCGCGGGAGTCAAGTCATATCTCAATAGGCTGTGATCCCCCCCCTCCTCCTCAAAAGGGTTATTTTCTCCGTGATGCGATGCAAATGCAACCTCCGCGCTGAGACAAGTGACTTACCTTTAGCGCAGTGGAGCTCCATGAGTAACAAATGTAATAGCACAAGCTTTCCGACTTCAGTCCACATCTTTAGATCCTGGGGCGGCGCGCGGTTGTGTTCATGCGAGTCGAAAAAAACATATGAGTGAAGGATCCGGATCCCCCCCCTAAACCTCTGAGACGCGCTGTGTGTGTGTGTATGTGTGTGTGTTCCTCCTGCCTCGGCTCGAGTGTGTGTGATCAGCCTGGCTCTGTGCTTTCTCTTTGCTCTCTGGCTCTGCCTCGGCTGCACATTTGAATCAGTGACGCTTATGGGCGGGATAGTAAGCGGATTGAGCCTGCGGTTGATGTAGTAGGTAGAAAAACTACAGAAAAAAAAAATAGGAGCTGTTTGGGAAGTAACATCTGAAAATGCACAGTCATGTCGAGGACGCGTAATGTGTCTTAGACCAGGTTCATTGTGGAGTAAAAAAAAAAAAAAAACACAGAACCACTGATGAGTTTATACCAAGAATCCTATTAAAATGCACCTAATTCAATTTGACTGGGTATAATCCATTTTAGGGTTTAATAGTAATGGGATAAGCGCAGAGTGGAATTCCATGTTACTATAACCTTAACCACATATGCAAATGCGTAATCTTCATCTCAGCCTGCAGCTGTCAAACAGGAAGTTTTGTCTGGCTACCCCACGGGTTTCTCTCTCTGTGGTTGTCCAATTAGTCATCTCACATGTACATTTCATTCACATGTCAGTAATAGTAGGAGTTGCTATTGTAATCCGCTCTTGCAAACAGTACCACTACAACCGCTGCTGCTCTTATTATCCAAGACTTTTATTTAACCCAACAGGAGGAAATTTCACAGTGAACAACAGCAACATACAACAAGCAAGAGCAGAGAAAGACAGGTGGAAAAACAACAGTGGAAAATGAAATATAAAAAGAAAAAAAAAGAAATCTGATATTTATAGAAATATATATATAACTAGCATGTTGTAGTTCCTCTGATACAGTTCGTTCCTTTACTTTCTTTTTAAATTCCACTGGCATTTTCAGTTGAATAACCTCTCAGCCTCATGTCTGTTTCTGCACATGAAAGTTGACACCATGGCAACGTGGCACTATTTTTTATCTGTTGCTAGGTAACCCACTTCAATGATGATTCTGTGATTCTGGGCATAGCAACGTGACTGGCCATTGGGAGGCCACTGTATTCCAAAATTACTAATATTTCCCAAAATATTGGTTCTATCAACCTGCCGTTTTCACTACTCTCTTCCTTGACCAAAAATACAGAAGTGTGACAAACTGCAGCAGTCAGATCTTTCCGGATTTGGTGTGATGCCCAAGACACACACACACACAGAGTCCACTTCCCCTTTATAATATAGGATAGATTTGAATATTATTTACATATTTACATTGTAGTTGCACATGTACATGGTGTGATGGGGAGAGGGACTGCACTGGCTACTAAACACACAGCATGGAAAACAAAGTCCCATATGTACAGAACATGATATTTTGTTGGATCAGTATTAGCCTGGATTACAGCCCTCGATAATCTCATGCAACCTCACATTTATTTCATAGTTGCATTCATTTTCGGCCAAGATCTTGTGTTGATGATGAAGAGGCAGATAACTGTAAAGTTTTCTCCATCACATCCCAAAGATCCTCAATAGGGTTCAGGTCTGGGACTCTGTGGTGGCCAATCCATGCATGAAAATGATGTCTCATGCTCCTGAACCACTCAGAATATGTCTGGGTCACTAGCAAAGAGAAATCTGGCTGTTCAGTATATTCCGGTTCAGCTGATGTCATTTTATGGACACATAAGGTTGTGGAACATTAGACCTGACCAACTGAAGCAACCCCAGACCCAGACCATAACACTGCCCCCACAGGTTATTACAGTTGGCACTAGGCATGATGCGTATTCACTTTAACTTTCTGTCTTCTCACCCTGATGCACCGATCACCATGAAATGGAGTCATTGTAGACTTGTTATGTTTACTCCCTACCAAATCCAAGCCTTTTTTTTCATTTACCATAATTGATTGGTAATTTTCTTAAAGCTACACACACAGTTGTTTAGTCCCAATCCCCTGAGTTCACTTTACATCATGTGTGTGGAGAGACTCTTATTTTTATCAATAACCTGTGAATTCTAGTCGTGATTTATTTATTTTTTTTTTTTTTTACAATTTGATGTTTTTTCCAGCCACATTCTTTCCTGGAACATGATGGTTCACCCATTTCCTTCCAGCTTTAATGCCTCAGATAGTTTCTAAGCCACTTTCAGCAGATGTGGTTGTTTGGGAAATGGGAAGTTAATGCATCAGTTAGAGTTAGTAAGTTGTTGCTAATCGATATCTATTAATCACTGCAGTAAATATCCACTGACAGACTCTTAGTTAAACTGAGATGGTTTGGTCATGATGTGTATAATCCACTATCAGCTGCTGCCTTAGACCACAGCTTTTATTTGTACTTTCGGAGGCATTGAAGGGCCAGATGTGCGATAATTATTCACACAATTGTAACACAATTTAGCAATGTATAATATACAATAAATAATGACCATATGCTGCTAAGTCTTATAATGTGATATCATTTATCATTTTTGACACACTATTAGTTATTGTAATGAGCGTAGGCTATCATTTGAATCCACTTTTTGATCAGGATGGTAAAATATGGATTATAGACTGTGACATCTTTCCAATTACAGTTTTATGTGTTCTATACTGAATGCAGTAACTAACGTCTTGATAAAAAGGCGACGTGTTTTATGGAATGAAACATTAGATATTGTTTTCTTGGTTATGACATGCAAATGATCACTAGATGCTGTTTATTTCCCATCACTGTGAGTTATTAACAACCTGAGCAACTGTTGGAACATTTATTCAGATGAATTAAATCACGTTTCCTCCGGTCTATGATAGATAGATTATCACTAAGCAGGAAAACACTGCAGGGAACCAGTGACCATCATCTAAAGAAACAGATCACAGTCACTCCTGCAGAAAGGACTTCAGGTGATGAATGGACGGGTCTGTGCAGCTGGAGCTCAGCTTTGTTTTTTTTAGGTTCTGCTTAGTTTATATGCATGAAATGACTTTAATACATGAATCATCACATGAATAATGAATAAAAGTACTATGTAAATAGAAGGGGAAAAAAACACCATTCTTCCCTCTTACATTATTCAGTAAAAATAGTGTGAATGAAACATTAAAGAGCTCGTACTAGGACATAAAATGGCCAAAATCGGATTTTGTATCACTTTCACAATAACTGCTACCTGTGTTTGTTATTGCAAGTTTTCCCTCAAGGGAATGCTACACCAGAAAAGGAAAGTCCCGAGCTATTTTTGCACTCTTTACCTGTTCATTTGTGAGGTACTAAACAAAGCCAAGTCTTGTTGGTGTCCTCAGGAAACTAATATAAGCTCTGTTAAACTGAATCTATGCGAAAATGATCTTGCGGAGGTGTTTATGTGTTGATACTGATGCGTTACATCTTCTGACCTGCTGGATTTTCCATTTCTAATGAGTCTAATATATGGCATGTGACACAAAGCAGAAGAAACATCTGCACAGCTGTTGTTTCATGTACATTTTGTTTTGCATGAGCGCAATATGTTTCATGTATGCTCACACTCTGCACATGCTACGTCTTCTTTCATTCATCAAGGCCAGAGGATTCCACCGTGTGTGGCACACTGCAGTATGAAACAGCTCACAGATCAGCATGAATTAGAGCAGAAATAGTAAGTTTTTCAGACTCCATATACAGCTGCCAGCAGTAATGTTGACTAACTGCTCAACACATGTCCAATATACAGTATGTCGCCCTATGCAGTAAAAAGTCCAAATGCATAAAAATGCAGACTTTCATATTTCAGACTAAGCACATTAGATGAAAAAGGCACCTTGTGACAGTAGCAGGTCAGACGCAGCCATGTCCTGCCATTGTTTGCTCCGTCTGAGCCCAGTCTGAGCCCAGTCTGAGCAGCTGGGTGGTAGCATTACAGTACAACGCTGTCATCCTCTGTTCCTACACTGACATTCAACTCTTTCGGATTTCTACTCCTTGAGGTCAGAGCTGAGACTGTGTTCATCTTTCATCCCTGCACACACAGCTGGAGCTAACTCCTGCATTCATCTTTGCCACAGGACAGTGAGTGAATCTGACTGAGACCTTCAGACCTTTAAGATGATTACTTTCCTCTTCTGTCTCTTTATCTGTCTCTCTGCTTCTCTTTGTCTCTACCCTCCCTCACGGAATCTCGTTTCCTTTGCCTCCCAGTGTTTTTTTTTCCCTCTCTTCGTTCCTCCTCATCTTCTTTCTGCCTCTCTTCTTTCTCGTATTCTCCCCCCACCCCCACCCCGCCTGAGACAGATAGTGCTGTCAAAAGAAAGCAACAGAGCCGGTGGTCAGCAAATCTTCTGTTTTTCCTGTGGAGCAGTCCAGTGTGTGTGTGTGTGTGTGTGTGTGTGTGTGTGTGTGTGTGTGTGTGTGTGTATGTGTGGGTGGGTGTATGTGGCATAATGCTGGGGACAAGACAGAGGAGTCATCCGCTTTCCTGTCACAGCTTGTGACCCAAAAACCATGAGTGAGGTCCAGTCGATAGCTGGCCAGGTGCCTGCTGCAGGGAGAGAGGCGATGGATGAGATTTGGACATCATTGCATCATCAGACAGTACGGCAGCAGATGCAGGGCAGGACAGGGGTGCAAAATGTGTCATTCATTATAAATACATTCTATCTATCTATCTATC
>JAPQRQ010000019.1:4214801-4240078 GCA_037367365.1 Apogon talboti | reverse complement strand
ATAACGATGTAATGGCGTCCAGGTGTGCTGGAAGAGGGAAATATCTAAAACATGCAGGACACCGGCCCTTGAGGACCAGGATTGCCCACCCCTGCTGTAAATGGTAAACTAACTTTAACATATCGATAGAAACTCCTTCAACTGCTCTGTAGGGTGCTTCATGTTAGCTAGCTAATATTTCCTAGCCATATTATCAAACTGATAATAAAACAACAAAAACATGTCTGAAATGACTCATTGGAGTTTCATCTTTGCATAGTGTACAGTATTTACAGCCTCAAATGATAGACAAACACTTAACTTGCATAACCTATAAATGAAAATGCTATCAGCTATTGTGTTAAACAGGCTAATGTTAGTTAGCTTCTTATCTTACACTAATTATCCAGCTGTGAATTCTGACATCATGGTGCCATAAAACTAATTTCTGGGTACCAAAAACTTAACTTATTATGCTCCTTCATTCAAATTTCTTTCTTACATGAAGCACCAGTGAGGGTACAGAAGGGGTTAAATTCACTTATTTCACTGTACAGCATTTTAGCTGCAAAAAGGTGAGATTTTAAGTGTTTCCCTTCTGTTAAATCTCCTGGTCTGTTTACAACACTGCATCACTTCATTCTCAACAGTGCAGTGATGTGAAGATGTGAAATACACCATGAAAGCCTTATTCTATATCAGGGTAATCCTTAAAAATCTGCTTTGACAGATGCAGTGGGAGCTCATTTTTGTTGGCTGACACACTCATGTAAGCCATCTTTTTTTTTTTCGCCTTCATTTAGTATTTGTAACTTTACTTATCAACTTCATCCACCATCTCTGCTCTTTATCATTGCGTGTAAAGTGGTAAAATGAGAACTAGATGTGACGTCTAAACATGAAGGTCGCTCCTCTAGTCGTGGACCTATCTCTGCCATTTCATAATTGTTTTCTTTCACATATTTTTTTGATAATTTAGTTGCATAGGTCAGGGTTTAGGGGAGGGTAATTTTTCTTCAGATACATTAAACCTAAAGTATGTCAGAAATTTAAATACTCTTTAACTACAGACACTTGAAAACTCAATGTGAAATTCATTTACAGCCGATTGTTACTTTAAGTCCATTGTATATAACTTTTCTTCAGCAAAAGGTATTTATTAGTGTAATCAGATTTATACAGTTATCACCTTGACTTGAATGGATTTACATTTTTCTTTTGGCTTTATTAAATACAGTAGGTACCTATTTGAGTGTAACTCTTTGAATTAACCTTCACTGTGTTTGCTCTTCTCTTATGTGCTGTACAACAGGCCTCACCATGAGAGGAAACAGAAATAAATTCAGTGGACTTCAGTTGCCCTTTGGATTTGCACCATGCTGTTTTAGTTTTAACTGCTCTGTGCATTACTACTCCCTTTACATCAAATTTTAATGAAAAATACTTGTATGAGGGTGATTTAATAGACTACTGGACATGAAAAAGAATGGATGACATTTTTAATTTCAGTTGGATTTGAGCCAGACATTAGACATGAAAATAAAAAGTCTCGAGATGTTGTATAAAGAGTGCCTTTAGACTGAAAAGCATAAAAAGATGCATCAGAGCATCAGCTGCTTCCTGTATGGTGGGAATGCATGCGGCGTTGTTTTGGTTCGGTTGACATACGTCATAGATCATACTTCCTCATTTCTTTTTGGAGCTGGAAGAATTCACGCTGCTGCATACGAGGTCTCTGTAGTCGTCTTCAAAGTAAAGACCTGTGATGTCCAATCCGTTATGTATTATTCTATATTTATTCCATTTCGTCTCTCCTCCTCACAGACTGGATCCGGGATGCACTTTGTTTTTCAGCCGTCAAGAGAAAGATGCTGGTGTTGGGGGGGAGGTGTGAACAGAAGTGAATGGTAGTTTTAGCTTCTTTACCTCTTTTTTCCTAGTGCCCCACCCCCCACCCCCCTTTCTTTGCAATCTTCTATCTCTTTCCGACTGTCCCCATATGGAGGATGGCATTGGCATCATTATCCAGGGAGAGGCAGCCATCCAGTCAGAGAAATAGACAATTAGGACCCAATAAAGTGGAAAAGCATATTTCTTCATGCAAATGAGTTTTCGAGGAGCCACAGTAGATGCTGATTACGCTGAGCATTTTTTTTTTTTAAGTAGTACTATTATTATTTATTCCATTTGTGTAAAACTCCATTTATTCTGTCTGTTATGGAATTTATCAAGGCCTCAGTACGAGACCAGTGCCTTCGGTTGGGCTTTGAAAAAAGTGACAGACGAGAAAAGAAAGCTAATTTGATTCATGAGTAGATTTAATGGAAGAAACAGTGAAGCGTGAGAGCATCTATAATGTACCCCCAGTAACTGTTCTCCATACGTTCTACCCAGCTGTCACAGGCAGTCGGCAGAGAGCAGAGACAAGAAGATACTATACTTTATAAGATGAAAGAAGCAGTAAGGACCGAATATGCAGCTTGTGCAGAAAAACCTAACCTCTGCTTGCCTCCCTCGCATGTAAAATGATCAAACACACGAGCAGGCTTACAATTAGCATCCTCTCGTCTTTTCTCAGTACCTGCTATCTTACTGCTGCTTGTCAAATGCGATTTCAAGCAAAATGTCAATTAAGAATCTCTAATTACCATCTAAAGACAGGGAAGAGAAATATCAGGGCCATCTGTGAGTGAATTAATCTGATGTTTTTGGACTGTGATTTTATTTTTTTTATGCCTGCACTTTCACAGTTATCTGCATTAGATTTTGCCTGTGTGTAGTTTGTGCATCCCACCGGAATAAAATGACATTAGAAGCTTTTTAATACAGCTCCCTGGTGCCGACAAACATCCAAGAATAATCTCACATTTTGTCATAATGATGTGATTTGCATTGCAAAGCATCTGTCAGGGACCTAGCTGAATCTGCTACAGACCTCATCACCTCCTACGTAAGCGAAAATCCACTGAGTTCCCGACTAACAAATATCTCTTAACAGGTACAGAGGGATTCACATGTTCCTCTTGCTATTTAAAGCCCAAAGTATATGTCTACTTTTATGACCTCATCATAAATATTGTGTTTGAGTGATGTTAAGCTTTGATTTGTTTTTTTAGAATATTTATGTCAAACCATTAAAAATGTAAAATTAGCACAAGAAACAGTGTTTTTAAGTTGTTGAAACTTAGATGTGTTGCAGAACTGCAAAAAAAATACATTTCAAGATAGTAAAAAGGCCTTGTTTTCTTTCATTTGCATTCTTTGTCAAGTATGTTTTCCCATTTTAAAAGCGATCTCATTTGATTAAAATAGAGCACCGACATCAGTTTTGGGTTTTTTTGGTTTTTGTCTAAAGTCAGAAATATACCAACATATATGGTAAAGAAGGTATTCAAGCCAGGTGCTTCCTGTGGAGGAATTGGCTCTTTCAACCTCTTATCCAGATGGGGGGCATCATAATGTTAATGCCACGATTTGGCAAAGGAGCACGGCTAGTGATGCCCAGTTACTATTACATCCATCCATCCTCCTCCTCCCCTTATTTGGGTCCTGATCACGGGGGCAGCAGCCTAAACAGAGAAACCCAGATTCCCTTCTCCCCAGCCACCTCCTCTAAATCCTTCTGGGGGTAGTGGGGGTGGGGGGGTGGACTCTAAAGGGTTCCCAGGCTTGCTAAGTGATATAATCCCTACAGCGTGTCCTGGGTCTACCCCAATTACCATTTCAATTTTCTCTTAAATATGTGTTTGGATCGTAGTCGTTGTCATTTGCTAATGAAAACAGACTTTCATTCAGTTATACACAAAACAGTCCCATTTAACTGAGCAGGGACTGAAAGCATCCTGATCCTGAGCCTTAGCTTATTCTCCTAGCTGTTGCCCAGCAGTATCTTACATGAGTCAGTGCAGGGAGGAGCTGTGGTTCAAGGACCAAACAAACGAACTGAAGGTACTCTGGAGGTCGACTAAAAAAAAGACAGGGTTGATGTGGTGGTAACAGAATCAAAATGCCGTGTATACAGATAACCAGTATCTGGAAAAACAAATATTTTCTCCTGTGTTTTTGCCTTTCATCCACATGAAAACTCCAATTTAGGTCACTGAAAAGGAGTATTTCTGAAAACTCCGACCAACGTGAAGATTTTGCCGATGCTTATGTGTGTTCGAGGGGAAACGGTATGCGACATAAATGCATCAACGCCATGTGTGCGACCTTTGTCCATCCTAACCATTACCCCATGATAGTGCTCTACAGCATATTTGTATGGGTTTGTGTAGATGAAAACTTTTCTGAAAATGATCTGGCGTGTACGATATTATTATTGAAAGCAGAGGTTGGTATATATCTGTTTCTATAAATACCTGGATATGTGTATACATGACCTAAAATGGGGTATCACTAGCTGTGTGCAGTATGAAGAAGGATTCACAGTACAGTATGATCCCCCTTTTGTACAGAAGTGATTTGAGAATCCATTTTAGAAACTGAAATGCATGTCGTCTGTACCATACAGGCTGAGATAGGTTCAAATGTGAGTCATCTGTATCCATCAGCCCTGCGATGAACTAGCGACAGAACCAGGGTGTACCCCACCTTCAATGCATATGAATGAATACAGCCAATACTGATCCACACACAGACTCTGATGCAAAAAGGGAATCTACCAAACAAAACTAAATTGCCAAAGATACCAGACAGTACAACAGAAAACCCAGAAACACCAAGCAACAGAAGGATCATGAGGAACATGGAGGATGAGTGTGATGTGACAAAGTGACAACAGTAAAGTGACTGTGTGATTATAGAACAGGAAACAAGTGAGTATGGGAGGAAACAAGGTCAAAGGTACTGAGTGAGACGCAACGGGGCTGATGAACATACAAGACACAGGTGAGACTAATGAGTGGGGAAGAGACATGAGGACACACAAGAGGGAAACCTACAAAATAAAACATGAAATGAACCAGCAGCCGTGACAGGAAGGAGATTTAACCACAAGTTGCAAGCAGAAACAGTGATTGGCAGAAAATCACAGCAAAATAATAAGATTCATTTCCTTATTTTAAGAGTGAGATCAATTAAAGATATAAGAATTCCATGTCTGTCTTGATTGCGATACTCGTAACTTGCTAAATTTTGATATCATTTCCTACTTGTAAGGCCCGTAGTTTTTTAAGGGCTAGACTTTAATTACAGTTTCAAGAAATGTAGCTAAGCCAGGAACTATTAAGCTGTATTAATTACACATCCCTGAGTTCTCCACTTTGTTCTACACCCACACCTTCAGGGAAAAATCTCCAAACAGCCTGAAAAGACAAAAACAGATAATAAGCCTGTAGAAACAGATCCAATCTGATACAAGAGGTGGAAGACGCTGCTAAATTGGTGCTCTTGTTCTCCCATTATTGCAGCACAGGTATCTCATCTCTGGAAGTAAGGGGCGCCTTTGAATCTCACACCAGTCTCAGAGACGATGGATCAGAGGTGGTGAGATTGGAGGGAAGTGGGGGGTGCAGTGGGTATGCCCTTCTGCAGACTTCCTATAGATGCTCAGATATCAGATGAGTAAATGATGATGCAAATTCAACATGAAGGATGAGAGAAAGCAGAGAGAGTTGAAAATAGAAAAGAGAGGAGACTGAACAAAATGTGACAGAGGGGCAGTAATGTAAAGAGTGTGTGAGTGTGTGTAAAGCTGTGTACACGGCACTGCTGCGGCTGCATTATTTAAGAACCCTCATTAACTCCAGCCTGAAATCAATAGCCAACGCAGAGACACAAAGCATTTCTGGGGTTTATAACTGTCCCATGTGGAAGCTCCGGGTTCAGGGTGAGGTATAATTGCAAAAGAGGGTTAAATTCATTCAGCCGAGAAAACAAACTGCTGTGTCTAGGTCAGGGATCACCTGTCCTGCATTGATTTGGCACGAAACCAGACATGTTAAATAGAACATTGATGATGAGTTTGTGTGATATGGCAGGTCCCCTGATTGTTGACGGTCCACGGGGGGTGTGCGTTGTTTGTGTTGTAAGTCACCTCAAAGAAGTACCCCGCCTCGCTTTGTTGTTTAATCACAGACACACACACACACACACACACACATCTGTAGTAAGTATAGATCTGTAGCCATGCTTCAGGAGGTAGAGCAGGTTGTCCAATAACCGAAGGGTTGGCGGTTCGAATCCCGCTCTGTCCATGTGCCTTGGCCAAGACACTTCACCCACCACCCAGTGTCACTCACACTAGTGTATGAATGTGTGTGAATGTTTGGTGGTGGTCAGAGGGGCCGTTTGGTACAGAGTGGCAGCCACGCTTCCCCAGGGCGGCGGTGGCTACACATGTAGCTTACCACCTCCAGAGCAACGTGACATCATGAAATCGCGTAAATATAAAATCTGTATGCATTATAAGTGTTCCGCATGTATGTTCACGCCGCGTCAAATACCAAGCACTGAAGGTTAGGGTTATGTGAGGCGAAGACCTCAGTGTAAATTGACACACGATCAAATTTGACACCATTGCCATCAAATGGCGTGGGATAACACGCCGAAGGTCCAAAATGCATGCGTATAGCACGCCACATGCATACAAACTGGCGTAACCTACAACGAAATGTCATGAGATCAGTCTCACCAGAGAGTGAATGAATAACGATCACTAATGTAAAGCACTTTGGGGGCCTTGAAAAGTGCTATAGAAATCTAATCCACTGTTGTTATTATTATTATTATTATTATTATTAATAATTAAAATAGCTCCTTCACTGTCATGTTAATGAGACTGTAACACACTTGTACCTTGTACCATCCATTTCCACTTTTGATTGTGTCAAACACATTGTGTAGTGCTATCACTACAACTGTAGCCTGACAAATTTAATAAAAATGATGCAAAGTGAAAGTATGGAGTGTTATTCTCTGAAAATAACCACATATTCTGATACACTGTTCCTTCTTTTGATAGTGCCGTTCTTTAAAAAAAAAAAATCTTAACAAAGAAGTTGTTATTTTACTGTACAGCAGCGTGGCCTGGTAGTCAATAAAACATAAAGGATTCATGTAATTATGTTCGCTAAAGAGAAGCGGGAGAATGAGAGGGAAGGAGGCAGAATGAAGAGAAGAGCAGAGGCAGATGATGAAACCAACAGAACAAATTGTCGGCGCAAATGGACCATAAGGGGGCAACTTCTGGCTCCTGGAGGATTTTCTTCAGGTCATCAAGCATCACATCAAAGAGGCAAAAATGTAACTGCGGAGAGAGCTTCTGCCGCAGATGCAGAGACGGAAACAAACCCAAAATGTGGTCTCAGAGAGTCGTTCCTGTTTTATTTATAGTCCGTTCTGTTCTTAGGATACTGCACTGTAGTGAATGGCTCGCCTGAATTAACATAAATGCTGCTGGTGGTGTTGTTGGTTTTACCTTCATTAAATGATCACTATTCATCTCTCCCTCACCTCTATGCAAAATAAAGTCCACACCTAGAACGGTGACTTCACTGGACAAAAAGGGTGAGAATGGCGTCTGAATCTGAAAAACTTGGACGCATGTTCATGTTTCTGCAAAACGTTGTATCCTAGACCTGTTTCTTGTTGACCACAAATTCACCTCTTTAAAAGCCATAAATTCGATCCAAGTCAGAGTAAGGCATATGGGAGCTTTCCTAGAGAGAAGAAGCTCGAGGCGTGGATTAAACCCCTTTCATCTGCTGCCAAATGTTCATATGCGAGTCAAAAATATTGGGATAAGTTAAAGAGGGCTATTTTACAGTATCAGCAGAGACTTCTGGTTCTCGACTGCAAATTTCAGCGACTGATGTGAAACCTTTGAATGTTGTGCAATAAAAAAAAAAAGAACAGTTTGAGAAACCCTTGGATTGTGTCTAATATGACGGGCTACGGAGTGCATTTATTTAAGCAGGTGCATGTTCTATCTTAACATCCCTGACAAACTCAAATGCTCTCTGATGAGCCGGTTAAACCTCCCTTGAAAACACTGTCAGCTTAATGGCCCCTGCCTCTCGCTGATAACTGCCAAGGTGTCTCCTGCCTTTTGGAAGTCGGTGCGTAAAGGTGCTAAAGCCTTTGTGTAAAGGCACCGTGAAACACAGCCCGGTGTCTTTTTTTATTTCTCCCTTTGAAGTGAATTGACATTCAGCTCAGCCTCTTGTTTCAAACACGCCCCGCTTCCTAACTCCTTTGTTTTTCTTCTCGAAACTTCAACACGTTACATAAAGTCAGAGCAGCCCTCTTGTCCTTGAGTCTAACTTACAGCTTGTCTGCCTTTTGTGGTTTGTTTGACTTCCTTCACGACTGACTGAGGGCGCCAGTCAGAGAGCGGCGGGCAGATGGAGGGGGGCGCGCTGGAAGGCCGAACGGTGGGAGCCAAGGAGTCTGTCAAACTCCATCTCTGCTCGTCAAATGGAAGTAGATGGGCGCGACTTTCAGTGCAACCACGAGACGAAGAGGAGAGTGCAGGAGAGAGGACGACCTGTGATGGGAACGCCGCGGCACAATGTCACTGCTGATGACAGTCCATTTGTCTGGGAGTCAAGGGGCTTGGAGAGGCGCACTCTGCTGCCGATCTGCAGGCGGCTCCGGAGCCACTGGCATTAAATATGGGGGTCCTTGTCATTTTCCCACCGATGTACATTACAGTGACATACCTGCACCCACCATTATGTACCATGCACTCATCAGGATGTCCATGTCCATTGTCCCAACATCCATTTGGACACTGGTTTTTCGGTGGTTTGCTTGATGCTGCGTTTACATTTGTCTAACAAGTGAGACATTATGCATGACACCTCTCTGTTGCAAACCCAGCAGTGTTGATGCAAGAAGTGAGGCAACTGGGTGCAGGAAGTGTGCAACATGACACAAGAAGCATAAATGTATAACCCAATAATTGCCTTAAACAGTTATAACAACAAATACTGCTCAGATACAGATATGGTACAAATGGATTTTTTTTGCTTTCCTTTCCTATAGAAACATCATACAGTACGTAGATGTTTTGTTGTTATTATTTTTAGTCCCTTACATAAGTATATTTTTGCCAAACCATCTGCTCGGCCTCATGTTGCTCTCCTTGTTAAGTTTCCTATGAGTTGTGAAACTGTAAAATCTAAAAGCAGCACTCAACTCAGCTGCAACTCTTTAATTTAATGCAAATGCCAGTGCAGCCACTTGTATTGGTTGGTTAGTCTGCAGGACTGCACAAAATTGACTGTAGATTCATTAATTTTCATGAAACTTAATGTAAATGAAGGGCATGGGTTAAGGATTGGTTTAAAGGACTGTTGATTTCTGTATAATCCTACTGACAAGCAAACAAACCAACAAAACACTGTAAGATGTATATGTATGTTACAGTCCCCTTATAGTTAGTATATTTCTCTTTTACCAGACCCTTTTTCTGGTGTCTGTGTATAATATATGTCTAAAATAATACATTCATTCCAAAATGCTTCACTTAAGAGTCCTGATCTGATAAAGAGATGACTGATAAAGATCCAGCGTTGTTTTTTTTTTTTTTTTTACAAAATTACACATTTTTCAAGTCAAATTAAATGAAAAGCTGTCCTCATGATGTCAAATGAAGACCTGCTAAACATATGAATAGAATAACTTTTAATCAAACACTCAGCTTTCTGTTTGTAAAGACTCATTTCCATGTAGATGATCTTAAATAAACATCAGTAGTTTACTACCACGTTGTTGTCAGCTGTTGTGTACCATAAAGTTATATCTATTGAAACTGCACTTTGCTGATTGTGCTGCAAACTTTTGATATTTTTCTCAAAGTAAATCCAACACAAATAATATACTATTGCCATATACAGTAACTATTCTTGAGAGGATCTTTTGAAGAATAACATGGATTATTTATGTAATTTTATTTATTCATTTAGACTGTATTTATTTGTCTTGTGGAAATTCTGGACTGTGTGGTGAGAGGTCCTTGGATGTTTCCTTTCTTCTCTGGGCATGCAGTCTCCGGAGACAGCCTTCTTTGATATCACAATGCTTTCTTCCTTTGTGTTGAGGCTTTGAAACACATGGGGTCACAGTGTCTGTTGTGTTTGATCTGACAGAAAAGGCTTTCACCAGGAGACTGAAATGTGACCAAGTGTCCTACTAAGAAGGATAGTTTTCTTCTGTCCCTTCTGCTCCTGAGTTCACATTCTGATACTGGGTTTTTGACCATGATAATCTGTCGGGGGGGTAAGTTATTTTTGTCATTTTTATTGGGATAGTGCACTTGTATAGAATTTAGTTTAGAATGACAGACTCGATAATTATGTTTTCACCTTGTGTGCAGATGAATTATTGACATTTAAGTCCATGTAGAACATATAAAGAAGAAGAGGGAAATGAAATCTTACAAACAAGTGGAAATAGAAGAGAAAAAATTATAACATTCTACATTCTGGGGAAAATAAACTGTCACTCACATGATGCCTTCATTTACATATTGGAAAATGAGTGGGAGAAGTTCAGAACTTATTTTCCCCACTCCATCTCCTTCTCCATCCTTACTATTAACCTGGCTTCTTTATTGATTTAATGCCATACTCTAATTAATTACATTTTCATTTTTAATCCTTATTCATTTTTAATCCCTGCTGTTCTAAAGCACAGAGATTCCTGATATTATTAATTTAGGTATTAAATGTGTAAATTCCTCATGGTACATCAAAATAAGAAATTAATTCCTTACACATATACACACATATTATTATCCATATGATAGATCACACATACCCTGCAATCTGTGGAAAATAAGTCACTTTTTCACACTCATGTAAATTCAGCAGAAGTCGTCCACATTCTACAGATGTTGTTAAAACTGTGCTGAAATTGAAACTCATTTTACAGTTCTTACACATTTCAGCTTAAAATTGATTATTAAATATTGAACATAAGCTGTTGAAATATATATAAATGTTAAGTAGTTGTATAAAATATATTACAAATAATAAAAATTCTGTTGGTGAACACAATAGAGTATGAAACTATAGATTTTTTTTTGGTCATCCTAATTGGCTTAGATATGGAATAGCAACAGGGAAGACTCTTTAAATTAAGAGTAAAACAAATATTTATATGCAGGTCAGACTAACTAAAAAGCACTTCTGGAAAACACTGCATGAAGCTGTAATGAACAACTCCCTATGATTAAAACAGAAACAACTTTGAAAGCTTTTAGTTTGGAATAATTACCCTACCTGCAATTACAGAGTTGAACCAGTAGGGAGCAGACTTTTCATACCATCTCGGTACAGTCTGTGTCTACGGTGCTTTAACAGGTTTTGGTGGTGATATTAAAAAAGCAGCTCTTTTTATGCAAAGCGATACCCAACATTACATCGTAGTGCTGAGGAAGCGAGTGGAGCATAATGCCAGGCTCAGGTGAAATGATCTGTATGCATAATAAATCTGGCACCGCCTGAGGACAGGTGGGGTGGCCCATCACACGTTCTCATATGTATTTGTGAGGAATGATTGTCATCTTATGATAAATTACATGAAATCACCATGAAACCACGATCATGTAGGGGAAAACATTTTTTTATTTATTCCTGAATGACACAATGTCAAGAGCACTTCTTCAAACCACCTTTACTGAATGGGCATATTTTGGTATTATAGTGATTTTGATCAGTTCGTTTCAGGCCCAAAAAATGACGAAAGCCATTAAAGCACTGAATGATTTAACGGTGTAATGAATAAATATGAGTATGAAGATGACTCTTTGGTCAATTTAACACTCTTGCAATAATGATTATTATGAGGCTCAGAGAGGTGCTTTTAAATATACCTGATGATTTTTTTTATTTGCTTATTTACAGATTTTGAAGATTTTTGTGATGATTTGGAATCTCCATGATCAAATCGAAGGCAAGAGAAACTCGCCCAATCGACCAAAATGACGCATAGCTGTAGTTTGGAAGTGTGCGGCCTGGCAGAAAGACAAATTCCAACTGAAAGATGAGACCGTCTTGGAAGGTGGGCCGGGCAGGGCAGGTACAGGGGTTTATACGGTGAGGGGAGTTGCTTTTGCCGTGAACTGTGGACTGAGCAGAGCCAAACCTGTGCTCATGGGTCCCGCGCCAGGAGATCTGCATTGTGGCCCGGTCTGCTATCCACTTGTTCTTGGAAACAGCGTCAGAGAGCAGCTGAGAGAGGCTTAACGTTTCAAACGTCTGGCGGTAGGCTGCAAAGTTTCCACCCTGAAAACACTGTCATGTAGCAGCAGCAGCAGCAGCAGCAGCAGGCTGGAGCAGGACGCACCACCCAAAGACGCGGTGTTCAATTAGGAACGAGTCTGCTGCGTTGTTGTGGCGCACAGCTTTGTTGAGTCAGGATCAAACTCTCTGTGCGACGATTGAGTTTCTGTTTAATGAGAAATAATTGCTGCAGTCTGTACCTGTTGTTTTAAAAGGTACTGTGTGCTTTAATTCTTTTACATATTTGTTAAAATTGCGTGCGTAAAAGTGGAACCATTTCACTTAAATTTCGAGATAATGTACTCCTTATTTAAATACCCTATCATTATAAGTTGCCACTTCATAAAAGTTTAGCGAGATACATTCTTAGCTCTTGTTTCTTGCGTAAAAGTATGTAAATAAATAAATAAATAAAAAGAGTGCATCACGGACTAATAGTAGGATCCCGGTGCTGTTATTCATAGATGTCCGTTCAGTTGGAAGAAGGCCTGCAGCTGGACAGAACTGCAAAACATCATGAACTAAAGTCCGAGGGAGTTGTTGACGTGACAAGTTCTGACGGATGCGTCGGGAAGCGCACGAGCCCCGGACACCGCGGGGAGAAGAATAAAGTGGCCCTGTCCCCGGATCGCCAACAGCAGAAACCACGCAAGATGACCCGGAGTCCCAAATGCGCCCGCTGTCGGAACCACGGCGTCGTTTCGTGCTTGAAAGGCCACAAACGCTTCTGTCGCTGGAGGGACTGCCGCTGCGCCTGCTGCCTGCTGGTGGTGGAGCGGCAGCGCGTCATGGCAGCGCAGGTCGCACTGAGGCGGCAGCAGGCGGCGGAGGTGATGAGAGCGCAAGGCCAGGTCAGTGATGGGAGTAAACACACGAGTAGAACACGACCTCCAGTTGGTGGTCGTTACTCATTATCTGGAAAAACAGTCGGATAGAGGTGTTTAACAAATGAGATATTTAAAGCTAATAACAGACCTGCTTAGAGACTATTAGAATGTTTATGCTGCAATCTAACGTTCAAAATAAAACTAATATTTTATACTTTATATAATTTATAAAAATTAATGCTGGATTTACAAAGTTTTATCAAACAGTTAGAGAAAGTTGAGAACAGATGGGTGACATTTCTATTTTTACCCAAACAAAGGAGCGGAACTTATTCCAGCTAATTAACTGATTTCTTATTTATATAATTTTTGTTACGATTTGCGTAAAGACACTTCTCCTGATTAAATAATATCAGATTATCATTGTTTTTAATACGGTTTGCAGTTGACCCCGAGTGGAGTGACCTGTCTATATTTTTTAATAAGATTTATGTAAGAAATTTAATGATAAAAATGACCATTGTCAATTATCATTTAACTCAGTGTATATTTGGCAGAGCTCATTGAAATCTTCTGGATGAAAATATAATTGGATTTAACTAAAACATCCATTACAACTTACATGTGCACTTATAATCATTGTCAAATATCCCACCTCTTATGTAAATGTTATAAATTACCTCCTTAACTCTTACATAATGTATTATTTCCCTCTAACCACCTTTGGGGGGAAACTCTTGGTATAATATGATTATGTCCAATTGTCTAATGGCTGTTCCCGTGTTTCTCTCAGGGTAAGAAAGGGGTCAGGTGTGCAGCTCCTTTGCGGAGAACAGCATATCAGCGTTACGCCAGAGCAGCCGAGCCAAGCAGCCTCGCCAAGAGCGTCCTGCAGGGTAAAGTTTAATTAGCATCTCCTTTCTCGTTAAACTCCCTCATTCTCACAGATTCTGTTGGAAAGTGCTGGTTTATTTTTAAGTACTTTTCAGATACATCAGATGGTTCTCTTAAAGTCAGTATGAACATTTTGATTTCTTGCTTAAAATGCATGTTTGTTAGGACTCATACTGTTGATAAAGATTAGGAATTAATCATGCTGCTTTGTGCATGGTGGTTTGTCCAGCTAAATTCATTGTGTGTTGTGATAAATGCAAACCTAGAAACCACGTAATCCAAGTAGAAAAGTTAAAGAAAAATACACATATGCATTATCCTATATACAAGTGATTTAAAGAACACAAGAACAGCTTTATGAGAATAAACCCTAACAATAAACATTACAAGTCTAATTCCAGTCTTTGTTCTTCACGGAATCTCATCCTGTTTTGCACTGAAAGGGCAAATTCTAAGGTTACAATACCCCAAACAGACCATTCTTGTTCCAAGAGTTGATGTCTGTTTGCATATCACCAACATTTAATTAAAGTTTGTACTCTTTATGTAATGCACTGCTCCTATATATGTAATTACCTACAACAATTTATTGTTTATCTTAACACACCTGAAGACCATGGCTGACTTTTTTAGCAATAACAGACTATTAATACATGGTGTGTATTCATACTTGCTAGCCTCCATCAAATCCTATTATAGGCTTTGTCTTCTTTATGACCCTCTCAGCAAAACGGAAATGACAGAGGCAACCAAGTGTATAATTAATATATAGTTACAATAAACAATACAGTACTGAAACATAACCTCCATTAATGAAATGCTATTATTCATAAATTAATTCAATATTCAGATATATTAAAGCAACGTGTTGCCTTGTTTCCTGTGCAGGTCTGAAACCATCGGTGCAACTGGAGGACGATACCTCCTGCTGGTCCAAACAGGCACAGCGCGACCAAATGCACTTCGCGTGCCCCACCATCAGCGCCCGAATGAGGAAGAGGAGAGCTTTTGCCGACAAAGAGCTGGAGAATGTGATGCTGGAGCGAGAGCTGAGGCAGAGAGAGCTGCAGAGCGACCTGTCCTTTCCTTCCTCTGCCCTGGTCCCGGTCCTTCACCCTCCACCCCTGCCCATCTCCCCCAACCTCCACTGCTGCCTCTTCAACAAGGATCCTACTGATGCAGCTGGATCCAGTTACGTGCCCGTATATAAATATAAGCCCCTTTACGAGTGTGACTTCCAGCTTTACCAGGTCTTCCACGGTAAGAGCCGGTCGTCCACAGACGGCGACTATAATGACTACTTTAGAACATTATGCCAGGGCTCAGAGCGAACCAGGGAGGAGGAAGAGGGGCAGAGGGGCAAGAGAAAAGAGGAAAACCAACCAGGAGCAGGAGCAACACCTCTGTCAACACAACAAAGGCTCAAAAAACACGGGGTCACCACGTCAGGTTCAGACCTCGTCAAGGAACCTTCAGTATCGGCAAAAATAATGGACTCGCATGGCTCTTCAACAGCCCCCTGCTCTACTCCTGGATCAGATTTTGGTGGTCCAAACATCAGTTCAGCGGGCAGGAGTTTCGATCCCCTACTTCTAACAGCTAAGAGTTGGTGCTCAGACACTCCCGCTGTCCAGGCCAATCCTCACGCTGACTCTATCAAGAGCCCTCATGGCACCTCAGCCAGGACTCCTGCTGTGAGGCCATTACCTTTCTCTGTCGAGGCGCTGCTAAGAGCCTGACAGGGGGAAAAATGGACGCTAAAAATGTAGAGCACTTTGATGTGTGGACTAAGAACTGATGTGGCAAGAGTAAATATAAAAACTACAGCTTTAATACACATTTTATGAAAAGGAATAGTTGCTTAAAAGTCTCCAAAGGGAAAAAAAATATTGAAAATGTTTACCAGGACTTGATTATATTTTTTCATGAAATGTATTTTGCTATATTTTAAAGATATTTAAAGATGTACACCCCTTGTTATATTTTCACATATATGCCTACATTTAACATTTTGTACAAATATACACTTTCAAGATGTATCCTTTTTATATTCCTTTGTCAGCACTGTGGTGAAACTGTACTAGACCACTCTGCTGTGACCCTCTCACATCAATCATATACTATTCTTTTTTTTTTTTCCTTGCTGAGGAAACATACAGCACATCCATAAAACAAAGCTGATGAAAAAGTCGCACGGTGTTTGAACTCGAGCCCGTGTCTCTCTTTACGCTTTGATTTTTAAATCAAAGTGGAGCTCGAGCTGTGCGGCGCTTTTTTCGGCTGCGCACTTTCACAAAACAAACCAGGTGTGTTTCCGAAGTCTCCCTGGGCTCATAGGGAAGCTAACAAAGGCAGCAACGTGAGGTCAAGCAGATGGTTTGCCAAAAAAAGATAGTTATGCAAGGGACCAAAAAATGACAAAACAACAAAACGTCTAACCTGTGATGTTTCTGCATCTGTTCTGCTACTTTTTTGCCAAGTGAAAACACAGCATGCATTCATTATTAATCCGCATTTCATGAGCTCAATTGTTGCTCGAGCGCAAGAGATTTTGTCAAGCTCTACTCTGTCACTATGATTGTGCCAACCGATCCTATGGCATACTGATTAATATTTTATAGAGTATCATTTCATCATCACGCCAAAAAGAGTGAGGGAATGAGGGAAATATTCACCAAAGGGGATGGGAGGTTGCCAGCGTTGCCTAGGTGACATTGTTCTTTATTGTGTGCAGAGCTTGACGCCGGCAGAGTTTGTTTGAACATGCATTTGATCTATATCCACTTTCTACTTTTTCTCCCCTTCTCCGTTTTTTTTGTTCGGCATGGTTATCTCTGGGAGATGGAGGTCAGATACTTTTGACAACTCTGGACCTTGTGGCGTCAACACGGAGGTGATAGCGTGCTGCTCCGTGTCTTTGTTTGCCAGTGTCTACCAGCATATCACAAAGCCTTTCTCCCATTTTTCAACAGACAGATGCACACAGGGAAGATTGGCACAAAGGATGGTGAGGATGTGAGCCTGGAAGCACCGAATATGGCCTATTGTGTTTTATTGTACACTAACAGCCATGATTTGACGACATTAAAACCTCCTCTGCGTAGAGAGTGCCAATTGCCATTCTCACTATGATGGTAAAAAAATAAGCATCAATCACAAAGGAGTGATAATGACTTCGGTGAGGAATAACACAGCGGATATAAATCAATTTTTTTCCCCCGGCAAAGCTAGGAAAAAAGCTAATTTATCCAGTCCCCCCCCCCCCCCGTTTTATTCTAGAGTGTCCTTAGATGAGATGTGTGTTGGTTTGATAGATTGCGACCTCTCTGAAATGCCACTCACGTTCTGCCGTTCTTGTTAAGGATTGTGCCCAGGTCCAGCAGATCGGCTTTATTGTTGTGTGCTCTTTAAAAAGGTCTGATTCTATCTGCAGTTGCCAGTTTATTAACATTTTCTTTTGGTTGAACAGGGAAAGAGAAAGAGGATGTGGCGGGTTAACCGAATTAAAGCCTGTATGCTGACAAAGCAGTTTCAACAGGTTGAAACATGTTTTTGGATTTGTAGCAGCTCGGCTCGCTCACCCCCGACCGTTCTCCTTCCCCCGCCCTCTGCCTTTTGTCGCCCACTTCAAGTGCTCCTGCTGCTCATTCTCTCATTTTGCCTCATTTCCATTTCAGCCGGATTGATTTCACTCTGTCCAGGGTAGAAAAGCATTGCTTTTGGCATTTTCATGCAACTCAGATCATTATAATTTCATCATACAGACAATCAGTAGCAGTAGTGACAGAAAAGATGGGAGAGAGAGAGAAAAAGAGAAGAGGTATAGAGAGAGGGAGACAAGTTGCCTGAACCGAGAATAAAAACAGCAGTGTTGCAGTTTATGGTGCTTTTAAACACTTGACTAAGGGTCACCCTGAGCATTGCAGTTTTTACTTCTTTTTTTTTCCCACTGGCCTCATCTTTGCTTTGTATAAGACCATCATATTACTGCACTATCAAAATGATCTTTGTTTACCTATTGCCTTCATTTCCTATACCACCTTACACTGTTTACATTAGCAGTGGGCAAAGGAAGACGTGCAGAGAAGGTAAATGATCATTCTAGCCCATTTTTCACAAGACTACAGCCTCACTTCAAGACCTGGACGAATGGGCCACATCTCTGAAGTTGTATTATATACATATCTCTCTTAGCTGTCCCACTGGACAGATCACCAGCAACATTTAGTATCAGAGCTGGTGGAAAGCCTTTGATCGTCCTGCCAGACAGAATTGGAGTGGACTAAAAGCATACGTCTTGGTGTGGCAAGGTCATTTCCCTGGGCACTTCTAAGGGAGCTACTATGTGAATTTAATAGGGTTGTTATGGGATGTGTGGACAGCATAAAGAACTCTACACACTGATGATGTCTGCCCTCCTGACACTCTGAGTTGCTATGGGTAGAAACAGAAATCCTGCTCGAACCAAAATTGCTAAAAAAGCTTGAATTGAAGACATTGTGTGGGAACAGGAGAAAACAAAACACAGATGCAAATGTTTATTTTCTCTGTAATGATTTTTTTTTATTATTTGGAAGTAATAAATCCACTTTACTTAAGGACAGATACTTTAACATGTGGGTTTCATTTGTTAGACTACTATCTTTGGTGTGCTGATGGACGTTATCATTACACTTCAGGTCGTACTTCTTCTATTTATTTCAGCAAAGTATCTGCAACATTGAGTATCAGGGTTCAGAGCGAAGCCTTTTGATGTGCCTGCCAACCTGCATGCGCTTTAGATTCTCTCTTGTCCCACCCTGCCCTGCAACAGCCCAGCATGCTCTTTGGTGTTTGGTAGCCAAGCTTAACCCAGAGGCACTGGTGTAGAGTTACGCCACAGCAGTGTGTGTGCATGTGTCTGTTTGAGACATTTATTTGCAGATATACAGGCCAGCAATGAAAGCATCTTCAGTGTGGCATCGCTTCGGTTAGCACACAATCATTCCAATGCCGTTCAGTCATCGCTGCAAATAAAACACACCAAGGATAAAATATATTTTTGATGTGACTCTACTAAGATACTGCGGTAAGCTGTAAAAGGATGTGCCGCGATTTCTTCAAATACCAAGCTTTATTCACACCAACCCCCGTGGGCCAGTGATGTAATTCATTTACACCCAACAAAACGGTGCCAATGATCATTCATCAGGATTTGTCAAAGTCTGATAGTGATACCATGGAGATGTTTGTGCTCTAGATTTTGACCATCAAGGATCAAATCGCTATCTTTGTGGAGCAGAGACTTATAAAACCAACCAAGTCTGTTAACCATTTCGTTGAATTGTGCCTCTACATTATATCAAGCATCAGAGAAATGTGTAATTTTGGTTTAATTTGATCACCTTCTATGCCATCATATCCCCTTAACTAAGACTAACATTTAATGATACATGCAGTTGATAAATTAGAAATCAAATGACATATTGAGAACGTACAACACTAAAAGCAACCACCAATAACGTTTTATTATCTCATCAGTAAATGTGATTACTGTTAAGACTCAGAGAGACTCGAGTTAGATTTTCATCAGCAGCGGTGTTAAAAATGTATTATTATTTTTTTTTGTTTTGAACGAGAGAGGCCTAACAGCATAAATATCATACTGTGTGTTCAGTATATGGGCCCTGAAAATCCTGGACGGGTGCTGATAAAGATATTACCTAACACATCTTATATGTGGAGTGGATGGACAGACAGACAAACAAGACACAATCAATAGATCATAACACCAGACAACCCTGGTTAAATCTGTCTGCAGAGCACAGACAGAGTTTGGGTTGTGCGGTCTAGACAGTGCCCCCAAGTCAAGGACAGAGATTGCAGAGACAAACAAACTAATGCAATAAAAAACTTTACTTTGTCTAACATGGTGTAAAACTCAAGAATAAATGCCCTATAAGAGCTTAGTTTCTGTGCAATTTTGCTTCTATTACTGTGCATTTTACCAGCCTTCATTAAATACACATGAACCGTTTGCTGTAATAACTCAAGTACAAAACCAAAATTACCACATGGGTTGTTTTTTTCTACATGATCAGATAATTGGTATTAACACTTATGCGCAATATTCACCACAGTTATATTTAAGATTAAGTTTTCCTAAATAAATCATGTTATCTTTATGGAGAGAGGCTTTTGGACACTATGCTCAAAAATATATTTATCATTAAAGATGTGTTCGGACTCATTATTTGTTTGGGAGTAATGATCCTGTTCAGTTTTATAATAATTCATGCACGAAAGAGTTAAAGCTAGTCAAACACTTAAGTGAATGTTTGTTATGCAAGTGTTTCTCTAAGCAGAGAGGTTTACAATGTAACATTCAACGTGTACTCTTTCGAAGATTTCCTGCTATTTTGAAGTATTGTATCTGTACAGTTGTTCCATAAGTTCACAGCGAAGGCCTTCAGAGCTTATAGAAACAACAAGGCTTTAATAGGGAACAAGCGTCTGGTCTGCCCTCTGACAGAGACATTCCTAATTGAGTGTAGTTGGGTTCCAGTCTGACCACCACCACCCTTCATTTAACAGAAGAACAAACACACAAGCTCTTGGTTTTAAAGACAGCCCTGTGTGTAACCCGGCCTGCCGTGGTCGGACTAGAAATTTCACAGCTTTAAAAACATCTTTGAAACAGGCAGGGTAGAGTTCTCTCCCGCACCTCCCCACTTACCCCCATCCTGTACTATTTGGGTTTTTCCACACACCGGCGTATGTGTGTATGTACAGTATTTGCGCGCTCGCATGTGTGCGGGGCTGTGCTGTCGCTATTCCAACAGCCTTGGGGACGACCATGGGTGCCCGCGGCTGCAGCTGTGTGCCGATCCAGTTACCGTCACATGGTGCCGCTTGGCCGCTGAAGAACTACCTCTGCAATATTAGACACCAAAGGAGACCACAAGACCACACTTTCTCTCACCTCTTTCTCACTAGCTGTCTTCCCTCCAGAAAACATTATAGCATTGAAGAGATGTTGATACAACTGCCTGGACCAACCTTGAAATCTCGTGTAACAATAATATCAAAGTGGAACTTGACATATTTAGTTGTTTATAGTGGTAGGATGTAACTATGAATTCTTACTCAAGTATTGGCCTTTGTACAACTTCCCAGATACAAATATTGTCCTTGTTAGTCCACTACATGTGTCTGACAGCTGTGGCTCCTTTTCAGATTACGGTTTTTCATCCCCTTCCAGTCCAGTGAAACCTCCATACAGTGACTCCAACAATAGCTCCAAACGTGTTCATTTAATGCTAAACTGAAGGATAAAATCTTCCTTTATGGAATGAGAAATTCTTCTCCATCTTAAACTTAATATTTGAAACCTATCCAACTTAAGTGGGAAATTCTCTGTCATGAAGTTGAATATATGTTTTGGCTTTTCACAATGACAGCGATGCAACAACAAATATCATAATTTTATAGAATATGATGCAATCCTTTAAAGGGTTTATACGTAGTATTGACATTCCAAAGCCTCAACAGCAGGAGGAAGTTGGGTACCAGAATATGCTTAGTTCTACCAAAACCAGTAACAAATCAATGCTATGTATCCACAGACTGTATCAGTCACTGAATAAAGTATAAAGCTCATGTTTACACACATCATTAAGTTTTCTTCTTCAAACTAAAGCTTGTAGATGCTTATTTTGACAGTAGCTCAAAATAACAATGTGTCTTATAATCTTCATATGCTGCATTAGCTGATAGTTTACATTAAAGCTCTGTTAGCTAAGCCCTCAATATAGACAGGAAGTGGCCACAGTAAAATCACAGATCCCCTCTGTTTTCTGTATGGCTTGGGTTGTCAGTAGCTGCACTAAAGAAAAGGGTCAGAACTGTCACAGTTTAGTCTGAAACTGTGGATCAATAAACGGCAACTTAGCAAAGATAATAGGATCACATAATAACTTCGTGGCTTTATAAACTCAGAATCAAATGCACTTGTAGAAGAAACACTGTAATTTCATCATCAAACGCCATTCTTTTCATTTAGAGCTGTGTCCAGTGGAGTAAACAACAACAGTGCTTCTAGCTTTTATCACTTTGTCACTTTCTTTGACTTAATGGTTGTCTTCCTATTTGGTCATTTTCTGAATCTCTGGTCAAAGGCCCTGTGGCATTGGTTTTTCTCATCATGGAAGACCGGCAGAGCAACTCACTACTCCCTCTAGTGGTCATGTCTCTACAATCCAATACAATGGCATCTTTGACAGAACTAAACACTCTAAGCATTTTTTTAATATGTGAAGGTAGAAGTACTACATGTGGCCCGTTCAAGTTAAACTTAAACAGTACATAAACTAAGATAAAATCTAAACGTCTACAGCAGTAAAATGCAACAGACACGTTAATGCAGAAATAATATGACGTTCAATTCTTTCACAGACCTTTTACTGTGTATTAGTACTTTTATTTAACGTATCTGAGTATTTTTTCCTTCTTCTGATTTTTAAAAAGGTGGATTCATATTGAAAACCTTGGTTTCCTTCTGCAATTAGGTTTAAAACGTGCTACACTGTGCGCTTTGATTTTTTTTCTTTTACTTGCATTGGCAGTGAACTCGATACATCCTGCATTTTGCCATCTGTCAAATTGCTGCTGGACAGCTTTTTCTACCTTTTCATTAGCATGTTTTGTCAGAGCTTCTTTCTTTCATCAAACCCTATGCTTTCACTGCAGGGAATAAGACAATTCTGCAGATGTGGAGGCAAACAGAGAGAGGGTGAGAGGGGAACGCTGCAGTAATGTCCTCCATCAGATATGATTATTTAGCATATAAATGCATTGTAATGTGGGTTATAAATGTCAGCACTTTCCTTGGAGACATTAGAAAGCTTCTTGCTGCGATCAGCTCCACACAGCCTTTGCATAACCTTCCCAGCCTTGTATCCAGGCCTCAGAGCTCTCACCTCATAATCTAAAACCAGCACTTGATGGGCAAATTCAGGAACAGTATAGACCCGGGGTGGCAGCAAAAACAGCTCACACTGCCTGACCATTAAAGCAGTATTTACCCAGCTTGGTTGAGATTTTATGTTATAGAAAATTCTGAAAACCCAAACCTAAACAATTCCTGCGACCACATTCTGACTCCTGGTAATCTAATCCACCCTGATGTTATTCATGTCCTGATCTGTATACCCCCCTTATGCTAACATATTGGCACCTTCTTACGAGTGATTGATTATCTCTGAGGCCTAGTTCGTAAAAAGAGAGGATAGCGGAGTTTAATGACATATAAAACCATGTTTTGATGTAAGGTTCACAGACCTTTAAGAATAACAGCTGGCACAGGCAGAGCATTGGGAGGGAGTCCTAGCATTCAAGGAAAGTGTGGGCAAGTTGAGATGGCGTGATAGGAACCCTGTAGCTCACTATAACCCATAACTGTGATACAACCTGCCAAGATCAGCAACATGTTTTAAAGCAGTTTGCTTTCTCCGTAAATTGAGCGAGATCACAGACAAACCCATCAACCGCGCCAGTGCCCAAACTAAAAGATTAAAAATACATAATGGGATGAAAAGATGACATGCAATTTAGCCTAATAGCTTTAACAATATAAATACTTTCAGTAAAAAGATGTTATTATACTCCTCGGATTTCAGCGGAGCATGTGTTATAGCCATTTATAGGGAACTAAACGTCTATTTCAGGGTTGTGTTTTGACTGCTGCTGAAGTTGACAGGGGATGAGGCAAGGCTTGTCACTATGTCTGTCTTCCCACTTTGTGTTTTTCTATGTGAACGTCCCCCATATTCAGACGTGCCTTACTTTTCACATCTGACATGATCATGATCCTTTACTTCTTGCTCTCTATGAGCCAAATACAGCTCGTTTCATGAATTCATAGTGAAATCTCTCGGGTTACGTTCCACATGAATACTGAAAAGCACACCCGTTTTCAGAGTATTTTAATGTTAAACTTAAATTGCCAACTTGACCACAATCAGTGTAGTCATATTGGTAATTTATGTACAGTTCCCGGCTGCAGATGACTAGTCATGTTCAATTTACATGATATTATAACTCCTACTTTCTGGATATGAGATACAGACTTAGAGTGGGCACACAGTGAACCCGCTGCACATATAACTTATGGCTTATAGAGGAGCAGGTAGAGATTGTTCCTTATAGTGGTGACTGCATGAGTGATTTCCACTCCAGTCTAAGGTGATCCAATTTGTATCTCTGTATGCTCCAGTGGACTGCCCACTTTTAACTCACACGATGCTATGAATCATGAATCTAAGTTTAATGATGCTTCATGAGTAGTTTTTCTAAATAGGGTTCAGGGAAAGGGGATGCAATCCAAAAATATAAACAGGTGGAATAAAGGATGCACAGTCAGTGATCACTGCCATAAATCTCCACATATTGGCCTGACATTTAATTGAAAATTAACTGAGGAGCAAGAATAGGGGGTTTTATACTGATAAGAAAGCCAAAAAAAAACTAAATAATCAACAGGATAAATAACTAAATAAATACATATTTCATGGCCAGTGCTTGCATTTGAGTCTTCGCAAAATTTTTCTCTTAGTAATAGTTTAGATTTTTATGTTCATTTTCTTTTGCATGCCATTCTTAAATGCCACTTTGTTCTGTTTGTTTTAATTTCCTAGTTAAATTAATCTATTTCAGTTTTTAGATATCTTAAATTCTCTTGGCATTCAGTGTGGATGGTAAAGTAAGATTTTCATTGGACAAGGAAACCTGTTTCTTTATTGTACACATGACAATAAAATGCTTTGCATCTTTGAATCTTTAAAAATGCTGGTTGTAAAATACATTTTGCTGTTCGCATATTGGGTTTGAATTATTAAACAGAAGTACATCATCTTGCACCACTGTGTCTATTATTCTATTCTATTCTATTCTGACAGAAACTCATGTTAAAAAAATCTATTTTGGTGAAATCAAAATAATATTTTTATTTACAATACTATTTTAATATAATATCATGGAGTGTAATAAATCCAACTATAAAGTCAGAAAAAATCCAGGAAACATATGGGTGTTGGTTATCAAGCCATATAAACTTAATACCAGAGCCCGTCTTGTCCAAACTCTGAAAGCTCAGGAAAAACCCAGTCATTTCTCAATCCACTTGAGTGGAATTGCATCCTGTTTCAGACTAACATGATTTTCATGGCGGCGATGTTAGGATCTAGAGGAAGCAGTATCAGTGGAGGAGAGACTGTGAATTTTGACAAGTACAGTGCAATTCAAGTGAAGTGTGTACTGTACAGGGAAATGTGAGCATGACTTTGGGTGTCTTGTTTTGCACTCTCAGTTA
>JAPQRQ010000019.1:4201327-4213371 GCA_037367365.1 Apogon talboti | reverse complement strand
ACAATGTAATAATAGGAATAGAGCACCATGGAAACAGAAGCTCTTTTTAACCAGCAGGTCCGTGACAATATTACTCTTTCCCCTTAAATGATCACACACAAGTCTCTGTCTCTATTTCCTTAGCCTGTTCTCTAACCGAACACACAAATACACACTGAAATGTATTTCCATTAAGCTGAGTGCCTGCTTCTTCCTCCTTAATATGCCTGATACAACCCACACCTGAATGCTACCTTCTCCAGCTACTCCACACACTTGCCAGTGATGGATTTTTCCCCAAAAATATTTGCTCTGTAACACAAGCTAGTCTGTCTTGTGTTTTTACTTCAAACAAAGCTATTAATCACCTTAATCGCCCTCAATTAACCCCCTACACCAGATGCTCACTCCGCACGTCATACCAGTAACCACTTGCTCGGTTGCTCATGCAGTCACCTCTGCCAAACAGGTGATGAATCACTACAACAAGGCAATCTCCGCCACGGGCTAATTCACATAATATCACGGCTTCACATGACACAACATTAGCTGGGGGGAAACAGTGGAAACAGCCACAGGGATGCCGGTGGAAATCGGGAGTACAAAAAGTGCAAAAGCATGTGGTCAAAGCTGCGCGAGTGCACATTTAGATCTGTGTCTTGGACTGAGGTGTTGTGTGTCTGCTTAATGGAGGAGACAGGCAATCCCTGGAGCACTGTAACATACACACACAGACAAAAAAAAAACAAAAAAAAAACATAACAACATGATGAAACACGGTAACAGGGCACGAAACAATAAAAAGAAAAAGAAAAAAATGCAACAAAAATTTACATAAACAAAAAGTTTAGTTTCTGTAAAAAAAATTAAATGAGTATGCATATTTATTTCTCATTCTCTTTTCTTCAGATACAAAAAAATAATAAAAAAAATACAGGGAATATGTGCACAGCCTTAAAAGACACACAAAAAATGACGTAAATCTGTTGTAAAGGTTAAAGTCACTCTTTAGTGTGACCCCTGACCCCATGACAAGAAGCAGCACAAATAATTAGAAGCACTGGACACGTGTTGAATAAAACCTGGTATAAAACATCTGAATATTAACGCAATACATTTAATATTGTCTAAACAAGAGAGTTAAAGATATGTTAAGCGCAAGGGGTGTCATACTAAATACTAACACTGTTTATTTTTTGTTTGTGTCTCCTGAAACTTCAAGATTTAAAATTTATTTGTCATTTCAGTATAGAATACACAGAAATGAAACACTGCACCAAGGTTCCAGTTGTCAGCAGTATTTAAGTTTAAAAAATATCACAAAAGAATAAAATAATAATAATAATAATAATAATAACAATAACAATAATAATAATAATAAAATAACCCCCCTCCCCACTTCTACCTTACATTCTTCCCCTTTATCCAGATTGGATCTTAATACAGAGACTGAGAAATGCATGCATAGTCACCTTTACTAAACCAACAAACCTAACATTGGCCTGTCACTCAAAATACTTTTATTGATAATTTCCACGATTTCTTTTATGAGGACTCTTCAAAGTGAATTTTTCTTGATGTTCTATATAAGGAAAATTAAGTCAGATTAACTATTTAATTCATATATCAAATCACAGATGAGCAAATCAGTCTAAAGCTCTGTTTGTCCTGTAAATAAGCACAGTAGAACCAGCTTTTTTTAGAGATTAGCAACATTATCCACAGGGTCAACTTGAATCTTTGTACTGCCGATTGCTCATTGGGTTTCTTACACTGGGTTTGCTGCCAAATGTTTGATATCCAAGATGGAGGTATGTTCCTTTGAACACAGCTTGTGGCAGTCTTCCATTATAGCGTCGCATGTGCAGAATAACAGCAGATGACGGCAGCCATGTTGTTGACAGTGTAGACAAGTGTAGATTTAATCAGATACGCTTGTAGCAGCCACCGGGTGATATCTGCATCATAGGGTGTTGCCTCTGTCAAACATTAAAGTGAATTAAAAATGTACACATGAGGTGTCATCTCCTCTGTGATGGGTCTGGATGAAGCTCAGAACCAGCCGAAGCCAAGGAATATCATGTGTCGGAAAGAAGTCAGGAAGAAACAACTTCCTTTCTCTAACCATAACTAAGTAGTTTACATGGCTTTCTTAATCAGCCTGTATGTCAATAAAGAAGGTGTTAATTTCAGACCTAGCGGTGATATATAAAGCAGAGGCTATTTACATGTCTGTGTCCATAATCAACCATTCTATGTTTGTCTGAGTGTTTAACCCTTTATTGGGCAAGTGACTATTTTTGGTCATTTCTGCACTCATTACAAGACAGTGACAGTAACAGTTCCAGTGAGGACAGTGAGTCAACAATCTCAGGTCCAATGTGGTCTCCAGGGTCTGTAAGGTCCACCTCTGCATGAACAGTGTCTGCTTTGTTAGGTACCATGAAGTAATGGTACTAATGTAAGTAATGATGTTCAAGGAAATAAAGTGGATGTGGACAGGTGTCTGGATCAGCACTTATGTTGTTCTAATGCTCTAAAAGTGATGTTCTTTTCACCTTACATGTGTTTTTTTTGTATTTTTTTATATTTACTTCTCGTAATTTTTTTTTTGCCACTTACAGGTAAGGAACCAAATATGGCAACTTCATTGATGTTGATTTTCTACACAATAATAAAATATAATAAAGTCTTGTTATGTCCTCCAATAACACACTAAGTTTGAAAATCAGAATTTCAAAGTATTCCTATGACTGCACTATAAAGGGTTAAGTCACTACAAAAATAGTTCTAGGTCTTTGAGGGTTGAAAAAGATAATAACTAATTGAAAACCAGGATAAAAATGTAAAACCACACGCCACAATCAAGCCTCAGAGATTTAGATTGTACAAGACATAAATCATGATTTTGTCCATGACCTTGGGTGTAAATATCAGAAGTGCTGCCGTCTGGTGTTGTGCACCCAGGTGCAAATAGACGCTCCATAACATCATTACTGAATATAATCCAGTCTATTGAAATTAAAATGAAAATCAATCCAATAGCAATGCCCTAAATGTGAGTGGGTCGTAAATCCACTGATATTTTAATTCAACCCACTGTAAATTCTACTATTTTAGGCAGAATATGGGCTCAGACAGTGTGGACCTGTGGAAATGTGCTTTTACAGTCAATGCCGTTGTGCTCTGATGACCCGGTCTGAGTAAAACAATGGCTATTTGTGTGGTTTAATGTGGATTAGACTAAAAGGCAGTCGGAGCTGTGTTGAAAATACACGGCAGGACAGGAGAGCGAGGCGGGGGCAGGTTGTGTGCATTGTAAAGAGGGTGGCTGCAGTGGAAAAATAATGATTATAATATAGTTTTACTTGGTTGGTTTTACTCATAAAATTTTTGGAAACATTACGAATAGTTGAATTACAAAATAAGCACCTTCCTCTCTGTCAGAAAATACTGTTTGAATATTTTTGGATGCAGCAACTGACATTAAAACAGTCACGCTGCTTGGGTACTATAAATCATTATGTGTTTTTTTTTTTGTTTTTTTATGTATAACTCACAGTATTATAAAACAAATGCTGCTCTTGGTGTTCTTTTCTTACTCTGTCAATTGAAAACTGGCAAACATGAACAATAGTGAAGCAGGATACATGTTGGAGCACAAAACAGCCCTGGCTAGTGCTGGACCTGTCAAAAAAACCCAGTTGGGGATAAGCATTCCAAAAATTACAAACGTCTCCTCAAACTGAGCTGTTGCTCTAAAGCGAAACTCCAATTCGAGATGGATTCCACCTACGTGCAATCAAAATTGATGTAAATTTAAGGTGGCCTAAATTGGTCTGAAATTGCAGCGTGTGGTCACCAGTGTTTTCTAACAATCCATCAAACTAATGCGTTGGACAGAAAAAGACCCAAAGCTGAACAGAACGGTTTCAGTCGCCGCAGATTAGGAGCATATTCGTAGACAGTGGCTACACTGTTACAGGCAAAAAGGAAAGAAATGGAGAGAGGAACAACAACGACACAGAGACAGCAGACTGAGTGGAAGGATTTAGTCGTGTGTCTCTCTTCGCTACGTAACCGGTTATTACAGCGGGGGCAGCGGAGGCTCGGAGGCCCCCCTGACCATCATTTATCAATCATCATATGAGAAGGGAAAGCCCTTCCTTCCCTCGGTGAGTTTCCACTTGGAGTAGCTAAGTTCCCCAGCACTAAATCACTGCCCTATGGTGAGCCTCCGACACCATGGTGAGAGTCAACGGCGAATGAATGAGCGGCAGGAATTAGGTTGCTGTTAACTCACTGAGCCGAATCACTGACAGACAAATGAGAAAACACAGTGGTGACGGTGCTGACAAATGGGGCCACTTTCCTCTCAGAAAATGAGGCAGTATTATAGTTTGTGGATGGATGAGTGACAAAAATAGGACTGACGTTAACAAGTGCTGTTTAACTTTCAGAAGGTTGGCGCAAAAGCACAAAGATCAGCGCCGTGAACGGACTTGTACGTCATAGTATCCCTGGAAGAGCAGAATGTTATATGGCAGGGTCTACTTTTAAATATAGCTTTAGATTTTCAGATATTTTTTGTTGTGACTAACAGGATGTGAATAAGCTGTAGAGGCCGTACTTGATCTGTGGATGTTTTGGTGCGTCTAATAGTCTGTCTTTCAATATAAGTCCGTGGGCTTTTTCAAAGAGCCGTTATGAGTCGGCGAATTAAGACAGACTTAAATATTGGATGAATTCAGACGCAGCAATGGAAGTTTATGTGCGTGGGGGCACTGGATGCGTTTGTGTTTGTAAGCAAAAGCAAAAGCAAATGCAAATACGAGCGCAGTGAAAAGATAATGGAGCCAGACACAGAAGAAGTGGCAGCAGACAGTCAGATAGAAACACTGAGGACGGAGACAGACAGGCTGCTGATTGTCAGACTGCGTGTCAGACCCGACGCCTCCACCTCTTCCATGCCTCCCTCCTCCATCGTCCCACAATCTGCCCATCACTCACCAATCTCAGATGCATCACCGCTGCGTGCTGTACACGTATGGAAACTGTATTTTTATTTAAAAACACAGAGGAGGGCCAAATGCTTTTCAGTAACATGTTAAATTATGGTAACTTAGAATATTTTAGTTGACAGCTACAGTAGAATTCTGGATGACTACTTTTAAAATGTGTCAGGATTATGTGAAAATATTACACAGACTAACTTTTAATGTTTTACTGAGCTGGCAATGCCTGTCATAAGCCCTAAATTTACTATCCTTTAATAAGGGCACCCATAAACCTCACTGAAATGATTTTATTATGTTGCAAGTACCCAGTGTTTTTACTGATTTTGGAAAATGTAGTTTTACTCGTACAGCTACAACATAAAACAGAAAAAGGTTAAGAATGCATCATTTGTATCCTTAGGGCAATTTACATTTTTAATTTCATTGTATTTTACTAATAAATGTTAGTGTTTTAGCTCATTTAAATCGATTTTTTAATAGTTTTAATTGGTTTATTGTGCCATTGTTTTGTTTGTTTTGGTTTTATCACCACTGATCTGATTACACATGTTCTGAATGTAATAACATTCTGATTTTATTTGTTATTTCTGGACTCAAGTATTTTTATCATGACTATTTTTCATGTTCTCTGGGTTATATTTCAAATAAGGCCTTCACCTCAATATATTCCAAGATTAAATAAAAGTTATATAATGTGTGTGCTTTTTTGTTTTGTTTTTTTGTCCTACTTGGGAGAGACGGTCTCATGGACTCATAAACCAAACCTAAAACCTACCCACTCAACCACCGGTCCAGTACTATAGTGAAGTCCTGTATTCCTTGTGTAGCCAAATAGCTAAAGGGTGTTTGGCCTCATAATCTGTTGAAGTGGTGAAATGACTAAACAGAGGTGTAAGAGTCTGAACAGGACAAATCTCCATTAACTGTGACATCTGGAGCAGGTTATTCACCAGCTTTCTGTTCATCCTGGAGTCATGAAAGTATTTGTATCTGAAACAAGGCCACTTGGCAACTCACCAAAATGAATCCAGTCAATAAAGGACAAGAAAATAAAAACAATTCTGACTGGCTATGGGGGGGGGGGGGATCTTTAATCCGCCAATGAGAGAACAGCCTAATGTCACCTGTTCTTCAAAACTTTTACCAGTGCACCACAACCAGGAAGTGAACATATTTACATAGAAATGACATGGAATAACTTCCATAAATGTTGACAAAAATAGGATGAGTAATATATTATAATTATTAAAACATTTGCATATTTTATTTCACAGACATTTTTGCTTTTGCTCTGTTCTTCCCCAAGTATTTTTAAGTCAGGGTGGCACCTTTGCGCCCCCTATGGACCACCTGTCACTGGTAGAATGGCTTTCTTAAATGTGGCTAAATGTGGGTCTATTTAACCCAATCAATGATCTTTTCCTAAACCTAACCATGTAGTTTTGTTGCCTACACAGACAACAAAACTAAAACTGAAATAGAATAGAAATAATGCAAAAATTTGAACTAAGAAATCCTGCTTCTACTCCATTTATTCACCATAACTTCCATTATGGTTATTCTCACCTGGGTGCAAATAAACTTTACTTTGTCATCATTGTAAATCAGAATTATACACAATGAGAACAAAACAGGAGACACAAAAGAAAAAATAAGGATTATGTGATTAGATTTAGAAGTAAAAGAGACATACACAAGACTATACAATCTTGGATCTCAGTGCGTGTCTCTGATTCAAAAAATGCGTTCATTGCATGGTGCCTATCTCGCTGTTTGTTTTGTTTATATGACGCTGATGCTATCTAAGCTCCATGCTGTAATCTGTACTACATCTCAAGCCCCACAAATAGATGTTGATTTGTTCAAAGGCGACAAGGGAGATGTAGGATGATAAATATTCACAGAAATTATCATACAAGCCGACATAAAAAGTGACATTCTTGTACATTACAAGTCGTACATTTATATCTTTTTTTTTGGGGACGCCTCTGTGCAGACACACAGAAGATGGAGGAAAGTTTTTTATAGTCTAATGGAAAAAGACATTTGTCAGAGGAAAACCGCAGAAGCCACCAGCTATTCCTCAGCAGTGATGCATGAACGTGAGTTTGTTTCAGCTGCATCCTGCAAAACTAATGTGCTGCAAGCACACAATATTAAAAAGCACCGCAACTCCTGCACACGGACAACTTCACTTCTGTGCAGTTAATGTCCCCATTTCTGCATGCACACACACACAAACTGTGTATGTCCAGCTGTGTCAACAGGTGTACATTCATTTAGTCGTGTTATGGTGTTAGACGAGGAGGCATGGGGAGAATATACTGGCTGCAAGTGTGAATGTGTGTGTGCAAATGTGTGTTTTTGGGGCGATAGCAATAATGACTGTAATTAATGAGCCTGCTCCACTGGCAATGCGTCATGTTGTGTCACCGCCTACTGCCATTTAGTCCAAATACAAGCCATATAACTAATCACTCTTCAGTAGGAAAGCACACTCACCAGCACAGAGTGGCATGTGTTGTGTGTTAGTGTGTGCATTCACATTTTGCATGTGTTTATGTGTGTATGCAAGAGAGAGGAAGCAAATGGTGTCTGCATTTGTGAATTCATGCATTTTACGACATCACTGATGATATCACTGCAAATTTAGCTGTAGATACAGAATATGTGTGTCTTACCGCATGTATGGGTGCTTGTGTTTGTCTGTGTATATGTACAGGTGTGTGTTTAAGTGCGTCTGCATCTGTGTATTCATGTATTTGAATCTTACTGTTTACATCACATGCATATTTTAGCTGTGTACATGTGTGTGTTTCTAATTGCATGTTGGTAGGTGTGTGTCTGCATCTGAACTATGCATTTAAGCCTTTCTGTGTTTGTGTCAGTGCATATTTAGCTGTATATAATGTATATGTGTGTCTCTATTTGCATGTGTGTGGTTGTGTTCGTGTGCGAGTCAGCCACACACCACACACACATGTAGATCTGGGACTGAGCTTCTCGACATCTGTCATTTTGGAGAGCATCACAGCAGCCAGGAGGGAATGGATGATAATCCATGTGGGACAAATTAGGACACTGACAGGCAAAAAAATGAAGGAAGAAAAGGGCCGGAGACAACAGCTCCCCGATGAAGGCATTTCTGTTCAAATGTGCTGGTAAGCCAGCTTTACAGGCCTTTTTTTTTTTTTTTAAATTCCAGTTGCCTCGTGAGGTTTTTTTTTTTTTTGATTCATTAATGAACATTTAGTCCCTGGGGAAAAAATCTGCCCTGGACACATTATTGCTGCTTGAAATCAATGCAGCCACAAAACATCATTGTATAATACAATGATATAATGTAACAAACATAACCTGTGAGACATATTTTAAATGAGAGGTTTTGGCTTTTTGTGGCTGAACTACTGCAGTTGGATTTGTGTTCTTATGTCAGGTTGTTTAAGGCCTTTGTATTCGATTTGAGGTTGTTTTAGTAACACTGGTGAAACTCCCCTGTAGCCTTTTACTATGCTATATACTGTATACTGCGCTATATTTCAACCAATGAAGCTGCTTTATTTACTATAACGCATTCAAAAAGAACTATGAAACTGACTTTTATTTGTGTATTTGCAGTCATGGTATGCACTGTATATTTTATCCATGGGAGATAATGTCAGCTTTGTGATTTTGGTTTTATAGCCGTCTAGAAAATATTATTTTGAATATAAAATGTGTGTGTGTTATTATTTGCATGTATATGGACTTATATATACAGTAGTTAGAATGGGAAGAATTTCTGAATCACTCAGGGCTTGAATTCAGCATCTTTGTGAGCACATGCACACTCAGACCCAAAGGGGATGTGATGAATGTGTCTGCTCTCCAGAGAGATTCACACAGAGATGCATTCACTTTGGACACAAAGCCAGCAAGCTGTCACAGAACTGCCTTCAAGCTGTTACTTGGCAGATAAGAAATTTAATATGAAATGATAAAATGTTTGCATTTAAGACAAAAAAAAAAACTTTAAAGTTCAAAGCCAATCTAATGGCCAAACTGAGCTCTAAAGATTTTAAATACGCTAAGACCAGCAGCTGATATCAGCTGATTTTATGCTGTGTGAATACAAGTATGCAAGTTTCAGGGAAAAAAAAAAAAACACACCAGAAATCCTGCAGACTGCAGGCGAGAATTTCAAAAGACTGTGTGGGCATCAGTCGTGTTTTATGTAGCTGCTGGTGTTAAAAAAAAAGGTTAAAAATGCAAATTGACTTTCCTAGAGATTAATCAGATACAAATATAATGAGCTTGATTCTAAAATTAGATACACAGGCCACCCACGACGATAGATGCAGCTGAATACATTTCCAGGGGTCGAGGAACACATGAGTTTTAAACCTGATTCTGGAAGTCTAAACCATCTCAAAAACCTTGCATATTATAACTTATCAGCTCATTTAAGTCCTGGTGCAGCAACAAATAAGACTCACAGCACAGTGTGGAAGTTTTAGGTCACCATTGGGTTTGTTTGTTTCACCATGTTGTGAAGACCGAACACATGCATGTCTGTTCATGGTTAAAGATATACGTGGAATAAACAGGACATGTGCTTTAAAAATTTTTAGAAAAAAAAACCTCCCTTTGAGCTTAATACATGTTGATCTGTCCTTAATTTAGATGAAGATGATTTGATTCAATACATGGTAAACATTTCCTATTATTTGGGTGAATCTTGTCATGTGAACAAAATACATATTATTATTATTATTATTATTATTATTGCCAACATTCATTTTACTGTGTGTTGTGCATACATTTCTGTCTATTTCCTGTTTTTTGCTGTTAGTTATCCGTTTACAACTGCTGCAAAAGCTAAATGGCCAGCTTCACAGAGCTGTGCGTCATAATATACACCAGTGATTCAAATAAAAATATCAGAAATAGTATTTTACAATTTCCTGCAAAATATATTTATACACTGCAAATACCACATAAATATTTTTTCTGTGGCAGTAAAATCAGAGGAAGGTATGATTACAACTAATCATACCTTCCTCTGCATCATTTCAACCAAAAATGAGTCTAACAGAAGCAGAAGGATGGGAAATAGTTAAATATGCATGCAGAATAGTGCATACATAAGTGAACTCAGAATTATATAACTCATAACACAATATTGGCCCAGTACGTTGTCTGGTCCATGATTTCACCTTTACAGAGGATGTTACATCACCAAACTACATAAAATTGACCATATTATATCATTGGACTTCTACAGATGTCTCTTTCTCTGTCTGTCTCATACATACCAGCTCACACTCACAAATTCCTCCTTGGGTTTTGTTTGAGGCGGAACACATGCCCGGACAGAGGACACTGACTCAACCTCTCCAGCTCTGAGCATGAATCTGACATTGGAGGTTGTTAGTGTTGGCTGAAACCAGATCTGTGTGTTTGGCAGATGAGGAGTGACGGACAGCAGGATGATCTGGACGCGACCCGGTCCAAACGACAGAGGACGAACGAGACAAGTTTAGAGTGTTTCTATTTGTGCAACACAAGGATTGGCATCATAGGTTCGTCTGACATTACTTTTCCGTGAAACGTCATGTGGTAAAAGTTTGATGGCGAGTGTATTTAGAAACAAGCCAGAAATATGTCAGCGAAAAAATCTACAGAGGTTGTTTATATTAAGCTCAAATAACAAAGATCATAGGAGGAAATGTACAATCATAAACGATATGCACCCGTTACATTAAAGCAGATGTGTATTTATGTGCATGGGTTGAAGTTCTGGAATAGTCTGGACAATGTCTAATAATGTGGGTAATCGATATTTTCATTTAAGAAAATATAACGGGACATAATGAACTTACTGAGTGATATTTACAGTCATGAGTCATTTGTGTTAAATAATGATACAGTGGAATCTGTTGTGTGATGTCTTACACTTGAGGTTCGATTATAATAGTAATATTTGGCAGATTATTTCCTCCTGTCTGAATGTGTTTAAATAGTTTGTTGTTCAGTCTATTATTTTCAACCAGAAATTGGTCCTAGAAATTCTATACTAAAATGAGAGGAGGAAACTAAGGCTATGTCGACTTTAACCCATAAAGACCAGAAGTATCTACAGATGTAAAATATCTAATACCTGTTGATCCACTAATCCTATCAATGCATGTAAATAATTGGTGTAAAATACAGTTTGTCATCTTTTCATGGTCATCAGATATGACCCATTTGGATGTTCAAAGGCTCTGTAGTTACCATGGAAACACAATCATCTTCTACAACCTTGATTCACCAGTAAAATCCATGGAGTTGGATCAATGACTGTAAATGGAGGTGCTTGGTTTATGTTCAATTAATGATATATTTTGCTGAAAAAGGCGCTTTTTCTTCAGTTTTCTGTGTTTCTGATATAATAATACCCAACTTTTATGAGTTTTTATGAACATCTACATGATCAGTGCATTAAATATAGGAAAATACATGATTTTTACCAAAACAATGCAAAACACAGAGGGTATTATTACAATTAATGGTTAAAAATCACTTTAAAAGGTTACATTTAGAGGAAAAAAAAATCTAATGGGAACTGCCACCAGCACTGGGTCTTTAAGGGTTAATGCGATCGCCAAGTGCTCAAGTAATGGCTGCCTGCTGCGGATGTAGTCAGTAGTATTATGATAAAAAGTAGAATTTAACCACACAACAGCTGCTAACGAGAGCAAGACAAGAACAGCATGATCACATTCTGTATCTATGTTGAATTAACAGCTTGGAGACAAGGATGATGGTTTCTTCCAGATAGGATCATGAGAAAGGGGTGAGATGAGTCATGGAGGGATATGGAGTGATGGAGAAGACCCAATATAAACCCAATATACCAAGACCCACATAGACGTATACAGTGGCCCCTCATTGATCGCGGGGGTTACGTTCTAAAAATAACCCACAATAGGCGAAATCCGTGAAGTATTCAGCTTTATTTTTTTACAATTATTATATATGTTTTAAGGCTGTAAAACCCCTCACCACACACTTTATACACTTTTC
>JAPQRQ010000019.1:4149167-4166167 GCA_037367365.1 Apogon talboti | reverse complement strand
TAGATAGATAGATAGATAGATAGATAGATAGATAGATAGATAGATAGATAGATAGATAGATAGATAGATAGATCAAAGTATACAATCAATTCCGTTAAAGGCTATACTGTAAAATCTTTAAGTCTGATTGTGCAGATGAAGCCCTGTGACTTTTAATTGCCATGTCATCAAGAAATAAACTTTCAACATTACTTTTCAGTAACTCTCTCATCATGTCGATTTGTGTCGCTTTGACATAGCAGGATTCACAGACTGACAGAAACATCTGCAGTGTTAGCCTTGTGTCACTGAACTGTGGGAAAGATATTTACTTTACTGTCAATTTCAGAGCCTGAGAGATTAGAGCAGGGTGTGTCTATGTGATATTTAAGGAATCATTTATTAGAACATAAATGTAATGGTTCACCGTAAAAATAGGCATTAAATAACATTTTATGTTCATCATTGAAGACACAGTATAATGTGAGAATGTGTTGACTAACCTTACAAAGCCGTGTTTTTATTCCCTTTCAGGATAAATGAGAGATGTGTAATGTGGTATTATAATATGCAAACTGTATTTATTTCTAAGAACGGATTGTAAAAGTCATCCCCACACGAATACAGAGGAGACACAAGATAAACAGACAACGAAGAATGTCTGTGATGACGACCACTGTTCATTTGAGATGTCATCTGTCTCTTTTAGTGACTTATCCTCCTCGTCCTCAAAGCACAAACCGTCTGATTCCCCCGAGAGTGAATCTCTCTCTCTCTATTCTGATGGAAATCGATATTTACAGTTGGAGCTTTACCACCCATAATTCCTCCGCCGTCTGCATGCACAGATCCCGACTCTGACACATCTTCAAAAGGGGGAAAAAAATACCATAATTTCCATTTCTGTCGTTAGAATTGCTTGAGTCAGACAGAAATGCAGGCTATTGAATTCACACTTTGCTGTCACTCTTCATCTCGTGACAGGCCGCTCCTTGACAGCAGATTGAAAAATAAGGAGGATTCGCTCTGTCAGGTTCTACTCTTATAGTTATTTCTGGCTGCTGGAGTTGAGGACACAAAAGAACAAAGTCATAAACGCTTGGGCCTAAGTTGGATGAGCCCTTTAGTGCCACTCAATCAGTGCGGAGATTTGGCAACGTTGAAAGGGGACAACAGTCTGGATTAATTAACTGGAGTAATATTTTAGGGTTATTTTCTCAGTACTGTTTGCAGATTTATCTTGAATGAATGTTAGTTCTCTCTTATTCAGACCATTGGGGGCAGGACTGTTAAGAGATTTGACCCACAGTAGCTGGGACCATAAACAGATCTGTCCAGCTCCAAGGCCTACACTGAGCTACAAAGCTTACATTGTTTTAATATGGTCTGTCCCTGGTGTTTCACAGTTTGGGACATTGTGACTGTAGGGCTGACTGTAAGAGATGACGCGTACTAGCTGTACTCTTTAAAGGTCCAGCATGTTCGATTCAGGATGATTTCGATGCATCTAACAGTCAAGATGGAATATAATGTTCCTGTTATGTTTTCATTATAAATCACTTGATAATAGGAATGTTTTTGTTTTATTTACCTTAGAATGAGCCATTTGGCGCAGACTGTCATTAATAGTACAGCATGTTTCTGCTGTTCCTCTGAACTGACTTCCTCTTCCTCATTTTTCTTCTTATCGCAGACGACCCCCAGCATTAACATGCGTTACCACCACCTCCTATGTCTGAGTCATTCATATCTGCAGAAGGAGCAGATTGCTGTGGTATGTAACTGCAGTAGTTCTGAACTGACTTCCTCTCCTCTTTTTCCAACATCCAGTGTTAACATGCATTATCATCACTCCATATGTTTGAGGGTGGACCACAGTTAATAAATCCCATTAACCCTAAAAGACCTAAAGAGCCACCGGCGGCCAAAAGCATCTACTGATCTGAAATGCTTAATAGCTTTTCAGCCACTAATCCGATCAGTACATTTAATACTTCATGTAAAATGCCGTTTTCTCAGCTTTTCAGCAGCATCAGGTATGACCCGTCTGAACGGTCAGAGGTTTTATAGTGAATGTAGGAACACCATCATTTTCTGCAACATTAATTCACCAATAAAACCCATGTAGTTTGATAAATGACAGGTCGTAGACAGTTGTTATCCTTGTGGCCATAACAAGTATTGTCGTAAATAATAGGATGTCCATCAGTGTCAGCGCAACCACCTGATCTCTTTCATATTTGGTATTTAGGTGCAACTTGTGAAGCTCTTGAACAAGGTCAAATTGGGGGTTTATGCATCACATTTGGACAGTAATGTTGACCCACATTTTTCAGGGTCAGTGCCTGGTCATGGGGGCAGATAGGAGAAACCCAAACAAGGTGAGGGGATAGTGATACTGGTAGGCGAGCAAGGAGCAACGGGGGTACAGGTTCATGACAGCCCTCACTGTCAAAAGGTGCCAAGTTCAGTTAATGGTATATTTTGCTGAAAAAGTCACTCTTTCTTACATTTTCTCTGTTTTCATATACTAATGTTTGAATTGACTCTGAGCTTTAATGAAAATCAATATGATCAGTAAATTAAATGTAGGAAAATACATATTTTTCACTGAAAAATGTAAAACACAGAGGATAATTTTACTATAAATGCTAACAAATCAGTTAGGAGAGATTAAGAAAAGAAAATTCATTTGGGAGACACGAGAAAAATCGTTCAAGGCCTCCAAGGGTTCATTCATTCATTTCATTTATTTATTTCGAGCAATCAAATAAGCACTGTACAACACAAATGACAACTACAAACTAAAACTAAAAAGTAAAAAGCTCATCACAGACAAATGAAACACAAACTGACCTCTGTGCTTTTTGTGTGACCACCACAGGTGAAGGTGAGGGGGTCGTTCACTCAGGTGCGTTCTGTAACATATCCACCAGATGTCACTAAATATCACCACATAGTAAATATTTCTTGTTTTAACTACGTTGAGATTTTGAAATATGTATGAAACCCCAGATTTTAGCTCTTGAGATGTATAATTTATTCATAGTGCTATTACCCCTGAGTTAAGAGTGGATAAAATGTCCTCACTTAATCAGATCATAAATTGCCATCTTTAAAGTTTATTCTCTTTTCCCTGGGAGTCTTAAAATACTGCAGTGGAAAGTGACAGTGAGTGAACAATGGTGAAGATGAGTAAAGGAGACAAGAGGGGAAAGTTAATGTTCATGTCCTGCTCTCCTGCTTGATTCATAGTCATGCCTGACCTATTATACCTCCATGTTTGGACGTTTAAGACTGAATCTCATTGGTCAAGGCAGTGCACCACATCCAATAAAGTATGTGAATGTCAGTGCTGATATTTCAGTGGGTCTAGATACTCGTTCACTGACTTCTAATTCTGCATCTAAAAGGAAATTTAACCCTCAAAGACCTAAACAGCTGCTGGTGTCCAAAAACATCTACTGATCTAAAATGCTTAATAACTTCTGAACCACAAATCCTATCAATGCATTGAAACAATTCAGGTAAAATGCAATTTTCAGTGTTTCTGTGGCATCAGACACAACCCATTTAGTTATTCAGAGGCTCCGTAGTGAACGTGGAAACACTGTCATGTTCCGCAACACTGATTCACTAATAAAATCTATGTAGTTTGATGAAGCAGTTGTTGAAGATGTTTGTTTTTCTGTTCAGTTCGTAACACATTTTGTTTAAAAGTCAGTTTTTGTTCTCTTTTTTTATCTGTTATGATATAATAACCTTTGAATTTACTTTCAGCTTTTATGAACATCTATACTCCCAGTAAATTAAATATAGGAAAATATTGTTTTCCAATGAAAAATTTAAGGATAATGTAATAAATAACTCGGAAAAGGTTAGACATATAGAAAAAAATCATCTGGAAGTTGCCAAATAAATAGTTATAGGTCTGTAAGGGTTAACTGATTATCTGGTAAAATAGTTAACAGCATAAAAAACACCATTAATGCCCAGTGAACCATCAGAGAGGTTCTGAATAAGGTACATTTGTGCAAAAACATTACAGCATTAAACTCCACTATAGTTAGAGGCTCAGATCATTGTGTGTTTTGCAGAAATAAAGTCTGTATAATAAAGACAGTTATGAATTGTAAAGGTGAGAGACTTCGGTCCCTGTGTTAATTGCTGGAAATGATAATGCTGCCCCTGATTCCGTCCTCATTGCAGTCAGATGTTATGTCCCAGCTTGCCTCATTGCCTTCTTTGGCCGAGCCCCAACCTGCTACCAAGACGGCCACAGTGCCAGGGTTGGAAAGCGACAAGGAGATAATGAGGCCCTTATTACCAAATCACAAGCAATCCGCTGAAGGAACCCTACCATTTTCACCTAAAAAGGTACACTGAAGAGATGACAGCAGTCAATACAAGAACTGCATATAAATCTTATAAATGGAAAATAGATTTATGCGTCCGCTGCAGCCAGTTCATAAGAGACAGCACTTTGTTTTATCTGAGGTTCACCAGATGGTCTCCTTTTTAGCATTTTGAGCAGATTCCCTGGCTGGAAAATCAGTTTGCACCTCATGGAAAAAGTTATTACTAGCTTATATTCGAACGAGAAAATCCTAATTAGCACCTAGCTTCATAGATTTGTAAACAGGAAGTGTTTTTGTGACTTTGACCTTCTCCTCCTCGCCTCCTCACCCAATAAAAATGTTCTGTAAGAGAATATGATATTTCATGACCTCTTGACTTTGGTCTAACTCCTCTAGGATGTTAAAGAACACAAGCAGAGTTATTGTGGCAGGGTTTCTTAATCTTTTTCTCTCTGCTGAAAAACCTCCAGGCCCCCCTCAACCCCAACAGCATTGTAACAGTGGTGCAATTCTAACTTTTATTCAAAGAAACATCAATATTGTCACAATACATTTTGCTTTCCTTGAATATTTTTTGTTCAAATTAAAAATAATGTAGATTTTGCCTGAAAAAATACAACTTAACTCAACCAGACTGCTCCCTGAGACAGCATTTTCCCAAATACAAATACTTTTTTTTAGAACCAATAACACATTTTGTTAAGAAAGATGAACATTTTAAAAATATCAGTGGCTGCACTGAGCATTTACATTGCACATCTCAGAACATTAAAGTACAAACTGTACAAACTGTGAAAAAACAGAAAAATTGCACGTTTCTTTTCCGGTCCAATCCTTGTCCGTTCTCCAAACCTAAACTCTGTGTCTAGTCTAGTGCCCGATCACCATGGCAGTAGATTTGTTTGTTGTACGTCCCTAAAATGAGTCCAGGGTGCTCCAACGCTAAAACATAAGTTCCACCAGCTACATGTTCTAACCTGAAAAAAAAAAACAAAACAACAACAATCAGGAATAATCCTATCTCCCCCCACCCCCTCATCCCCCCGGCAAGCCTTCACGCCTCCCTAAGGGGGCCCCACCCCACAGTTTTAGAAACACTGCTTTAGAGGGACTTGTGCAAGGTTCTGGGTGTCTTTGTTTTTGCATTCATGTGGCGTTACCTTCTGATGCTGGGAGTGATTGGAGACCCTTGAAATCAATAATGAAAATTCAACATGAAGCTGCCGTGGTGTGAGCTGACCACTACTAGTGAGCTGCATACAGCATGTACTGTATGTACAGAACGGACCACAGGTAAGAGCATTAGGTTCTGTGTATCACGAACCTTAAGGACTTAAGGCCCAACAGCAGCCTCTACAGACTGACGTGGTTATTACATCCCAGTAAATATAAAAGCAACAACAACCTGTAATAAAAACTAAATCCATATTTGTTTATCAGAGGAGCCGACTCAGAGGTCGATCTGTCTGTCCTCAAAACCTCCTTTCATGGTAACAAAAGAGCAAACAGATAATTTTATCTGTAGCACTTTATATCAAAGTACAGATACTACTTACTTGGTGTTTATACTGAACACTGTCAGTCTCCCCCTTTTAACCAACAGTAATATTTTCTGTGGTACCATCCTATTATATATATTATATATCTTATCTCATATGTCTTATATATGGCAAACAATATCTTTTTTTTTATCTTAAATATTTTAGGTCATTGACTCTATGTTTGCAGATTATGTCTGAAATATGCTACATGATAGAGTTTTTTTTATTATAAATACCTTACTGTTATTCTGACCATATTTGACAAAAATCCTAATTAGTGCTGATTGACAGTAACACGGCTGTTGTATATGAATCACAACCTTGTGGTTTTATCACCTTATAAGGCTCATATAGAACAAGGCATACAAAGTACACTGTTTTGCTGCAGCTGTCTGTATAGTAGTTTTTGTATATATTGCAATTTGCATGAGTTCAATGGTGAATCAACACACTGAAATTTTGTTCTAAATGTTCACTGGTCGATGTATGTTTTTCTGAATGAAAATAAAGTGTCTATTCTATTCTATACTATTCTATTCATACTTCACGTACAAAAACCTCCTCACTGTCTCTATATAAGCAGTAATTGGAGAGTTATTTAGGAGAAACTGTTTGCTGCCAAATGTTACTGGCTTATAGAATATATTTAACTTATTAAAAGTCCTTTACAATAACTAATAAAGTGCCAGTATGCCATTACTATGTATGTTAATAAGCAACTGTTTAACATTTAATATAAAATGTTGTCATTTTACCCATTTTCAACACCTTACAATTATTGCAATAACATAGACATATCACAAACAGCATATATACTTTATAATGGTTCAAATGAGCTGTAACATACCCCCAGAGAATAAGAAATAATAGGCTTCATAAGGCTGCATGGTTTGCTTTCACGGGAGTGTCTGACTCTCCAACCCATTAGTGTGTTATTCCCCCATATGGCCAGGTGTTCTATTGCCCGACTGAGGCATTTTATGTATCAGCACTTCTCTGTGACTTCCTTTATTTTCTCCCCTCCCATGATTTGCTTTCTCCTTGTCTAGATGAAGTGAAAATTGCACACTTGCATTGCAGTGTCCTCCTGGATTGCCAGATGAGGACACACACTGTGGAAAATAGGAACTTTCTGTCTTCATAATAATCGTGGCCTTATAGTCTTCTATTTTTCTTCTTTTTTAATGTCGCTATGCAGCTGCCTTTGTACCTCTTGACTTCTTTATCATTATTATTTTGTAAACGGTCATTTGAAAAGGGACGATGCATGTGGCCATTGTTGCAGTTAAATATAAATACAATGGATGCAATGTGACTTACACTATATACTGTATGTTAGAGTGTATATGTATGTATTTGTATATGTATACATGCATGTGTATGCATGGGTTTGTAATATATCATATATTTTGGATGGTAATATGTACATATATCTATCATGAATTAATCTATTATTTTTCCCCAAGGATGAATTTATACATTTAACACAGAAATTAATATCAGTAATTTATATTATTTTTAAGAGTGTTGATAAAGAAGCTGTGTAAGTAGCAATAATAATACATTTATGGAGAAGGGGTGGGAATAAGTATGTTCTGAGTTTCCCCCCACTCCTTTTTCAGTCTGTATATGAAGGCATCATGAATGATACAGTAACAATGAGTTCTATTCTATTCTATTCTATTCTATTCTATTCTATTCTATTCTATTCTATTCTATTCTATTCACAGTTTCCTTTCAGAATGAATGCTGTATTCTTTTCTTTTCTCTTCTATTTCCACTTTTGTGTAAAAATAAATCTTTTTTTCTTCACATGTTGGAAATAAACTTAATTTCCTTGGATATAGCGCAGGTACTGTAAATACGACAAACATAAATGCAAGCAGTAGACAAATATGAGTTAAAAGATACAAACACTGACACTAGAAACAGTGATTAAAAAAGGATAAAGGAATATGGACCTGACATAAAGGTCTGATGATTGGATAATTCAGCACTATGTCATAATCTTGTCCCATAAACCATGTTCAGCCATAGTGAACTGAACTGTAACAGTGGAGGTCACCCCCCCTTTAGAAGTCACCAGTGCATGGAGCTTTTAGGATTTAATGTACAGTGTTCTCCTGGTGTACTCTAATCAAACCTTAAGAGGCACATTCACACCTTCCCCCTACCTTCACCATAGCTGCCTTCCTCTCTCTCCACATCTCCGCGCCCTTCCTCTATCCTGACACTGATTAGAAGCGAAGAGACAAATTAATCGGGGGAGCGCCAGGTTGCCAGCTTTTTTCTGATGGAGGACATCCACGGAATTTTTAAGGGAAATGCGACGTCAACTTCCATCAGCGCTAAAGGGCTCGGGTGTGTGTAGGTGTGTGTGTGTTTGTGCAAGTGCAAGTATGGGTAGGAGCGGCGCGGGGCCCATGCATAATCACCTTATTATATCCCTGTGAATGGAATAAGTGAATTGATCTGATTAGAGGTTGGACGAGAGAAAAAAGGCAAAGGGGGGACGGGGGGGGGGCTGGCATGCAGAGAAGATCTGAATCAGGGGAGGGGAGGGAAGTGGTGGAGATGGAGGAGAGGAAAAAGAGGAGGATGAAGAAAAAGCTGGAGGAAGAGGAGGATATAGGAAGGACAAGGTGAGCATAAGGAAGGTAGATGGAAAAAGAAGAGCCAAGGACAAAAAAGGAGGACAAGAATAAGATGGAGAAAGAGGCACAAAGGTTAGAGGACACACCACTTCCCTGATATCAGAAATTAGTCTGCAAGGTTTCCAATTTCACCACTGTGTCTTAACATTTAAGGGAAAGCCAAAAGGTAGACATTAATCAAACCAGAGTAAGCAGATTAATTAGTAGTATCTGACCACGTTGAGCTGCAAATGTGAGGAAGTTTGTGTGATCAGCTTCATAAATAAGATGAAAAAAAAAAAGTAATGAATAAAAGGAGTATAAAAAAACCTCCAGGCTTAACCGGCTTTATGTAATATTTGTACTTTCAAATATTAACAAGATCAGTTATGAACATGGTAATGACCTTTTGACCTTCAGGGCTGCCATGAACCCTGTTGCTCCGCCCACATCAGCACCCACCACCCTACTATTCCCTCCCTTCATCTGTTATTCTCTTATCTGCCCCCATGACCAGGCACTGACCCCGGAAGACCTGAAAAATGTGAGCATCCAAGAAGCTACAACAACATAATGTTAAGATTAAAAGCACAAGGAGAGTTAGTAACTGAGATGAGGTTTTTTTTTATTCTAAAGCCAAAAGAGAACTTTATGCATAAAATATTCCACTCAAACATACTTTAATACAACATATTTTGTTCAGTGTCTATGCAATTGTTTTACCTGTGTCTGTAAACAGTATGTGAAATATCCAAATACTTTCTCTGCCTTAAGGCCGCTCTTTGCATCATCCCAAACTGCTTTCTAGGTTTTTAATACCTTATCTTGTCCTATTTTTCCCTCTAAAAACTCTGGATTCACCACAGACGAGTCCCCGCATGCGAACACACACATCACCCAATTAGCAATTGTCAGGGAAGGCACGGCAGTAGATCATAATTAGAGCCAATCAAAAAGAAGCGTACAGCCTGTTACTTCCTGCCAGCCAGTCAGTTCGTCCATCTGGCCATACTTAGGCCTTCTGTGCTCCACTAACTCTCTCACAACAACTAATAGATCGCTTTCATTTATGGGATAACTTGAATGCATCTTCTGGTGTGTGGCGTTTGAATGACTTTTTCTGCTTTTCTACCTCAACATCCTCATTTAGTTGATGTTTTCACCATCCCAGTGAACATGTGGTGTTAAAAGAAGATCTGAATATACCAAAATATACAAGGCCTACAGTAAATCAAATCAGGTTAATTTTATCTATCAAAATCACAATTTTGTCTCAAATAGCCCATAATTCAAATAATTCAAATAAAGAAAAAACTCCTCCGGCCAAAAGAAAACATTTATAGGGGGAGTAAAAAAAAAAAATGGAAGAGACCTCAGATAGAGTCACAGAACAGGGTCTATTCTTCTAGATCAATGCGGTAGGTGTTGTGCATAAGGAAATCTGCCCATAAAATATAGATTCACACGTATCAATATGAAGAACTAGTGGAAGAAATGATGGTTGGCACCGAAATCTCACTCCTCTGGAATAGGAACCTCAACGAAAACCGAATGATTTACAGACACTGAAGGGGACTCACCATTGACACAAGCACGGTCCAACCCAAGGCATGCTGGGTAAAGAGGAGAGAGAGAGGGTGAAAGGTACACGAACAGAAAAACAAAAGGCTAGAATGATGCATTGGTTTAAGGTGTTGCCAATCTCATCAGCAGGACATTTGTACTCATTCACTCCAAGCTCAATTAGTGCTCAATTAAAATTTCCGTTGGCTGTTCACATTATTTCAGTTTTTTTTTAACTGGCCAATATCAGATTCCAGTCTGAATTTCCATTGCCCTGGATCAATCACACATTACAGACCTCAGCTCTTCCATGTGGAATAATTCCACTATGTTGTAAATACACTAAAGGAAATCCATGCAGTACATACATGTATGAAGAGAGACCTATAATGTTAGAATTTCAGTTAAAATGTGCTGTTATAGGTGGAAAGAGACCAAGAAATATACATAAAGACAGACATGCACTATACGGACAAAAATATTAGGACACATCATACCTGCAGCTTGTGGGATTTATGATTCTCGTTGATTTGAAATATTATCATGACAAAACTGTCCAGTTATTGTCAATAAATACCTTAATAAATGTCCAGTCCATATTTCTTTTAAGTTTAGAGGATGATTTTTCTTGCTGAGCGAGAGCTGAAGAAATCGCACGGTTGTTTGTGGTTTAAGATAACTGTTTATGGTCATAACGTGAGAAATATTTCAGAAATCTAAAACACATGATTAAAAAAAGAAAGAAGATAAGATAAATCCTTTTACGTAAATCTATATAAATTGAGTAAAATTATTATTATTAAGGATTTTAGACATTAACAATATCAACAAAATTTCACAGCACTGAATCAGCTCTTTTAAGAATTTTTAATGATATCTTTTCAGCTACTGACCCTGGTGACTGTTATTCTTGTGCTTTTAGATTTAACTGCTGCATTTGACACAGTGGACCATGAACTTTTAATCTCTCATTTAGAACCGTGGGTGGGTACCTGGGGCGTAGCACTGGAGTGGATCAGGTCGTACTTGGCTGATCGAGCTTTCTGTGTCAGCCTTGGTGCCTTGGTGACCTCCTCTGCTCCTCTCTCACGTGGGGTGCCACAGGGCTCAGTCTTAGGCCCTCTCCTCTTTTCTCTCTACTTGCTTCCACTTGGTTCCATCCTTAGGAAGCATGGTATTTCTTTCCAAGGAAGATGCATTTCCTGTCAAACTGCTACTTAAGTGTCTTGATGACATAAAGGCCTGGATGGCTTTAAACTTTTTGAATTTTAATGAGAATAAGACAGAGGTGATGGTTTTTGATGACACCACCGGGCCACCCTCCTTGTAAATCGGGGTTCCTTGGCCCAGTTCATTAAGCCAACCGTCACAAACCTCGGGGTTAAAGTAAATACTGATCTCCAGCTTGACCGTCAGATCGGTTCCGTCATTAAATCGAGCTTCTTACAGTTGAGGCAGCTGGCCAAAATTAAACCAATTCTCTCTAGGCAGCACTTTGAAACAGTAATCCATGCCTTTGTGACCACTCGGCTGGATTACTGTACAATGGAAAAGCAACTACACATGAGCAAAAAATGTGATTTCGACCCCTTTACCTGCAGTCTGAACATAGCCATAGACTATAAGTGAGTGTTACAGAAACACTGAGACGGGGGAAATCTAACTGAACTGAATGTTGTCGTATAGGGATGACTTCAGAGTTTAGATTTAACAGCTTAAACAGACTCAGACTGATGACAGAGGGGAGGTTCTTATTCTGGCACTGAGTGACTGATGGAACTTTGATCTCACTGCAACAACTCTTACCTCTGTCCTCCTTATCTGTCCATTCATGGATCCTTCCATGCGTTTCGTTTCCATTCCCCCTGCGCCCTCTCTCTGTCTCCGTCTGCCGTCCTCGCTTTGCTCACTCTTCTCCATCTCATCTCTTCTCCTTTCAATGTGTTCCTCCCTCCGAATAATTGCCTTCCTCACTGACTAATTGTCCCTTCATTTATCTCCCCTCTTCCTATCTTTCTGATTACCGTTCAGCAAATCAGGCTTCTCCATCCCTTCACGCCTCCCATCAAACTTTTTGCTCCTTCATTCTGCTGTGGTTGTGATTTTAGTTATTTTGCCAGGTACATTACGTCGACCTCATAGACAAATAGAAGTCGATTCAATCTTCGGGGAATTTGTACACAGTTATTTGGTGCACATAAAGCCTCGCCACACTCAGTAGTACAAATTCAGCTACCGCAGTTCCAATTATACACTACATTTTTGTTACAAATAATAAATGTCTTGTATTTGTTTTTGTGGAAATCAATAATATTATAAGGTGTTCCTTGGTCACAATGTTCAGATATTTGTTACTCTGTGTACAAATTCCAATGTAACTCAGCACAGTCTTTTAGTCATTTAGGTATTTTTCATTAAATGTCATCATATTTGTCACCATCCACCCACCCACCCACTCATCCATCCATCGTTCCCATCCAATCCAATCCATCCATCTATTGTTATCCATCCATCCATCCATTGTTTTCCATCCATCCATCCATCCATCCATGCATCCACCCATCCGAAAACATCTGCACAAACTCATTAAACAAACACAAACTCAGTACAGAAGGAAACCTTGCAAAATGATTCACTTTCCATATACTACTGATATACTGTATATAAGTTCTACCTTTATGGCATTGGGGGCTATCTTTCTGCCTCTGTTCCAACTGAAAAAATGGCACAATGGATAGCTGGAAATGAGGTCTCCAGTGTCCCTTTATTATTTGACTGGGCCAACAATGGATGTTTTTCCTCTTTTTCTGTCTGCTGAAAGGCACAGAAAGGCAGTTTATCGGGGTTATGTCTGAGTCCTGTTGGATGGTTTCCCTTAAACACATACTTGTGGTAAACTTGATAGAGAAGTGAAAATGCTTTATCTTGTCCTATTTTCAACCTTTGACGTTGAGTTTAGTGTGTATCATTTGTAAGATAATAAACGATAGGATACTTTTTGTGCCAAACAAGCAGACAGAATGGGATCAAATAACACAAGCTCTGTCCAATTCTGCAGACAAAGTTGCTGAATAAAGTCTTGTCAGTTTTTCCCTGTGGGCAGTCAAATGCTTATGTCGGGCAATGGTATCTGTTCAAGCTACAAGAGAATAATAAATTGACAAAGAGAAAAATACTGTAATGCCCTAAACAGATAAAATATATAGTGAACTTTGTTTAATCCGTCAATCCATAGTGTTTCCTTATGTTGTATTTAATTTGTGATTCAAAGAAGGAGCTATGCTGCTTGATGTGGCACGTTTGGATCCCACGAGGTTCATAACTCAAAGCTGTAGCGAGTGTAAATGAGAATAAATGTACTTGAAGAAAATCAATATTTGTAATTATCAGTTCCAGATAAATGCCAGGCTGCATCGCCAGCTGTGGTGCTAATGAAGATCTCTGTGGAACCCACTGAGTCCGGCTCACATCAGATATCCCCAGCCTTTTAGTTTTATGGACTCAATAAAAAGACTTCCTGTACACAAGGGACCCTGATGTTAAAATATACTAAACAACAACAACTCGCGTACGGAAAAATTTAAGGTTTCAGGAAGTATTGGCAAGGCTATTTTCATGAGGACAAATAGTAGTGAATGTGGCCAACATTTGGCTGTAGGAGCAAAAATCAGGAAAAAGAAATGCCAGACTACACCAAAATACACATCTTTCTTGTGCAGCTCTGTCTCAAAAACATAAATGTAAATATAAATATAAATAACCTGGTTCCATTTCATGCCATTATAGAGAACTGAAGTCCCTCCCCTTCTGGTGTGCCCGCCCCTGAGGAACCTAACTTGAGTAAAAATATGAGCAGCAGTCAATGGCTGGAGACAAATGATGTTTTGATCCCACAAGATAAATTTATGAGACAAGATAGCCCCAGTTTGTGGCAAAGATAAATCTAGTTTCGTTCTAAGCAACTGAATGGACTGCATCTCTTGTTGCTTGGGATATAAGTTAACAATATCAAAACAGTTCCTGCCCTTGCACATTTTACCTTCATCTTCGACAGCGAGGTTAAAAAAAATGTATCAATAGACGTATAAATCTCTACAGTCTGATCATGTTGAAAGTGCAGAGACATCTTCAATGACTGAACAGATTGTGGGAGAAGACAGTTGCGATGACATCACCTCCGCATTTTTTTGGTGTGTAATCTTTAAATATAAGTATTTTCCCGGTCTGAAATTTCAGCAGTTTTACCACAAGCTGTGACTTTCTTGACTTGTAAAATTATTTTTTAAAAAGGCATAAAAACACATAAACACGATCAAATTTACTTGTCTCTCACTATTTACCTAGTGGACAGTGAAGAATCTTCCCCAAGCCTCTGTATTCAGGAGTCTGATTTGCAATTGACAATTACAACTGTCAACCAGATGCATGAAAACAGCCATGAAAACACTAAAGTTGGTGCAGAAATATTCTACAGCCTGAAAATATAGCGTACAGAAGTGAGTAGTTGCAACGCCTTGTAAACTTATTGAATTTTGCCCAATGACAGCAAATAACCATCAAGTGCTGCAGCTTTAAGCATCCTGATGTCATTTACTGTCAAACCAGCTGACAGCATGCCAATGGCTTGTTTACACATTTTCCATGAGGTTTAGCATGTTGAAGTTTTAATTATTAACATTTTATGCTTTTATAGGCCCTTGTTACTTGGACATGCAGTAACTGTCACTCCTTTTACTTTACACCACCTTCGCAAAACACATCAGACTTGGTTAAATATATACCAATTTCTGCAGACAAGTGCTTGCACAATCTTTGTAAAGCCCTGCCATTTGTGTTTCTTTTGTAGTTCAGTATATTAGAAGTGAGGATGAGGAAGAATTGTGCTTCTCTCTGTTTCCTCTATACGTAGTAAATTAAACAATAGTCAAATTTAGCTATTGAGCCAAGTTCCATGAAAACTTTTTTTTTTTTTAACTTTTTTAAACTTATAAATATCTCCTGTAATGCCCTTTGCTACATATTGCACTTTCATTTGGTTGAATCATACTGCGCATTGTGGATAGTGCAGTTTTAGTAACCTGGAAGACCCTGAGGATTGAAATGTGGAGATTGACAAGATGAAGGCTGAGCTAAATAATATATCAGAGTCTGGAGAGAAGCACCTAGAGTCTGAAGAAAAAAAAATCATTGAAACAAGTGAGATTATATTATTGAGCGAAGTAATGGCACAAGAAATCAGCAGGATTTCAAGGATACCTGCAGTAAGTTTTTGCAAAGTGTGAACTTCTTGCTGCTGCATGGTGCTGAGTGTCTAATGCACAGGCAGTTGGAGGTCGAGCATTTTTTTTTTTTGTAAATGTTTTCCTGTAAAGCTCCATTCATTCAACTTGGAATAGCGGCCTTCTCCACCTCTTATCTAAGATGAAGTTGCCAGTGAAAAATAGATGGGGGAAATAACTATATTTATCTCATTGAATGATCATCAGTCAAATTTGCACAAAGCTTTCAAAATCCTCCATAAAGTTTTCTCCTTGTTTGTGCTCAATGAGCCACAGACTCATACATCACAGAGGGCAAGGTGACTGAGCTGCAGTCTAGGTCACGAATGAACACACTGAATGTGCACGCAGAAAGGGAAGAGAAAACAGAGACGCAGCATGTTTTTGGTGTACCTTTGCATTAAGGAAATCTGCTGCAAGCAAGTCTGGGTTGGCAACTTCCTCTCTGAAGTGTGTATCTAATCATTGGTGTCCGAATATATCCCAAAACTCTGTGCAATGTGAAAGGATATCTGACTAAAGGAGGGAAAAAATGAGAAAAAAACAGAAAAGGTTAAAATTGATTCTGGCATCACGAAGTCCATTTAATCAACCTCTTTAAGCAATGCAACAGTGTTGTGCAGACTCCTTGCTCGATACAGCTCATTAATATTGTCCCAGAACTTTGGTCATTCATCACAAGCTTTGTAGAAGTCAGATCCTCTGTAACAAAGCTCACTACAGTCTGTCTTAGCAGTGTGTGTGACAGGCTGGCATTTGCCCTCCTTAGAAAGAGCAAGTCTGTATTTCATCAGCATCACGCAACCGTCAAACAGACAGACAGAAATTTACATCCCGTCTGCAGTCCCGGAGTGTTTCCTTTGTAAGTCACGGTGGAGGGAGTCGCTGATAAGTCGGTTTTTGAGTAAATGTCACTGATACTGACTGTAAAAAGACTAGCCCAAATGTGAACCTCTGTACATTAAAAAAAAACAAACCCTAAACTACTTGGCTGATAAAAAAAAAAATTAATTGCCTGTTTTCAGTAAAAAGAGGTGACATGTATGGGCTTTTGTGTTGTGTTTGTTTGTGTTAGTGACTTTGTACCGCCCATTCATGAATAAAGATCTGTTTGGAGTGCACCAGCTGCTGTTCACATGCTCTGTTGTCAGACTGGTCTCTGGTTCTCTCTAATTATAATCCATTTGAACGCCGCTGCTTACATTTCAATTGCATTTCATTTGATCATAGCACTGAATTTAGACGTGGCGAGGACTGCGCTTGTAAAATGCAAGTAGTATTCATAGTCTTTCATGGCATATCAAAGAGCTGTCTTTGTGGAGGAAAGCACACAAACACAGTCTGTCAAGGAATAGATTCATCAAAGAGAAAACACCTAAATGAAGATAAACTATAGTAGGATTAGCTGTTTAAGGGAGCAGGAGTCACATAAACAGGACCCTTTAATTGTTTATGATTTACAATTAATTCATCATTTATCATCTATTCAAGCTGTATTTTCCTGTCTACACTACGCTAATAAAATGTAATTCTGTATGGGTTAAGTACAGGGACATGTAGATACAAATAGAAAAAGTGGTTGGAGTTTATTAAAGGAGCTATTTACAATTTTCAGATTCCAAGATTCACTCCAACTATTAACAGCAG
>JAPQRQ010000019.1:4131463-4142153 GCA_037367365.1 Apogon talboti | reverse complement strand
GTAAATTTTGTTACCTAGGGTTAGTGTTAGGGATCTTTACATCTAGAGAGGGAGTGGCTCTGTGTACACACAGCCCCATGTGTGTACAGTACAAAATAGAATAGAATAGAATAGAATAGAATAGAATAGAATAGAATCTTTATTGTCATTGCAAAATAGTGTCAAATATGTAGAGTATACAGGTGACAGTAATGACTATGGTGTTAAGTCTTTTTAAGTTAAGTGGGTAGTGCAATGTCTTGAGTATAGGTTCTGTTACTACTACATAGCAGCGGAGTGCAATTACATTATGAAGTAATTATAATGTATTTTCTTCTCCTCACTGCCTTCTTCAGTTTTACAGCATGTAGTACCTACTGTTAAGGTGCATTACCATCTCCTATTATGCTTTAGTGTGGACCTGACTTTATATCATAACTAAAAAGCCTGACACACTGATGAAATAAGCTGACTCTATTGAGGGACTGTCATATTTGAAGCTGCTGCTATGAGTGAGGATCAGGATGAGGGCACAGTGGTGCAATCTGCAACTTTACTATTAGATCCCACTGAATATCACGCACCAAACGTAAAATAAACCAGATTATCTTCAGATATCTTCACAAAATCCCACCATCTTTGAGGAACATATTGGTTATCTATCTTTTATGATGAGAATACATTTTCTCCCTGTATTTCAGGGATAACGTCGCTGTTTTCTTACAGCAGTGTCACCACTATTAACAGATTGTACTACATCTGTTCATGAGAACACTCCCTGTTTCTCCCAGGTGGAGCTAGATGTGTAATAAACACAGATGGAGTTTTCCTGCCAGAGGGAGTACCTAGACAGAAACATGGCTTCTCTGAAGAGGAACACGATGAAAAATAAGTTTTTGAGACTCACAGAATGTCATCACCGCGGTGGTAAAGCACTGTGGAGGCGACAGTGAAACCCCACCCCCCATGATAAAGTCAGTTTTGACAAATTAATAAAACATTTTTGGCCTTAAATTAGATCTTTGAGAGTGATCTGAATGGATACATGACCTTTCTTTTGCATAATTTTTGACACTGAGAGCAAAAGAGTGGAAATTAAGCAAACACGTAAGTAACGGAGCTGACTCAAATTAACTTTCCCACATTCTGATTATAAAAGGTGGTATAATACCTTTTATCCTAAAACTGTTGGTGACTTTTACATAAATGCATTTGTATCAATTATACAGGTTGAGTCACTAGAGGCATAAATGTTGTTTTTCCATTAGCACGCTTAAAGTGTATCATTAAGCTACAGAGGAGGTAAATGGATGTTGTACTTTTGGCACAGCCAAATAAAATGAATCAATAACAGCCATTGTGTCTGAGATAACATGATCGATGTGTTATGCTACGGGGAGGCCATTTATTAGAGTGTACAATTAACTGTAAAGGCGTTTTTTCTTTTTAAAAGTTGAAATGGTTTGCACTAATGCACTGGTCTTGCAAACATTTGAATGAGAATAGTTTTTACATGGTTTCACACTTTTCTCTCTCTCTCTCTCTCTCTCTCTCTCTCTCTCTCAGACATGATATCCAACTCACACATGGATCAGTTCTCGCAGCTTTGGTCTATAAATAAGACGTCTTTGTCTCCACATGCCATTCTGAGGTAGCACCACAATAAACAAATGACTAACTGTGAATGAAGGACTTGATCTAATTTTGGATCACGGCCCTGAGAAGGATGAAAATATCGAACAGAAGACAAGAGGCGGCGCAGGAGGAAGCCTGCTGAATCTGAAACCAAGTCTGATTATGATCCGGATGCTGGAGAATCAACAGATGGTGTCAACAATGTCACGCTTTACAAGTGAAGACTGTAAACGTAGCACCAACAACACCAACCATTCCCTTAGAAATATTTGACTGAAAATGTTATACTAGGTAAGAATGTAGGTCAAAAAGTACTGGCAGGTAAACACAGTTCTAGTCAAGATGGAGGACTGTTTCTGATCAAATATGCAGCTTAGAAGTCATCATTTTTTAAATTCATATAAGATATAGATATTATATGTATTAATAAGACCCAGGGAAGAAATTTTACACCAAACAATAGCTTCAAAACAATAATTTTACCTATCTATGCTTATTACAGTGGTCTGCAATTATCAGAAGAGATTAAATGTGCTAAATTTCACATACTTTAATAAGATGAATTGAAAAACAAATGACAAAAGTGCTGGTTAGCTGATGCTTTTTTACTGAACTTCAGAATTATAAATATTACACTGGAAAGAACCTGTAAAGTGAATGTATTGTATTACTCAAACATGGTAAAATTTGAGTCATTTTACATGTAGACCAGTGTTATACTTCATAATTTAATCATATAACAATGCCAAATCAGTCTTCAAAAAAAAATTTTTATATTATTTTAAAGTGTAAGTAGTATAAGTAGTTTAAGTAGTATAAGTAGTATGAGTAGTATAAGTAGTATAAGTTAACCTGCAGTCTAATCCAGGAGGTTAACAGGCTGGTTAGTTGATGTTTTCGATGTATATGACAAAGTATACAAATATATATTGGCTTATGTATATTTATACAATAGATTTATGAATCTTCCACCAGAAAGAATCTGAAAAATGTATATATTGTAATGTGCAGTGTTTTGAAGTACATCTGGTAGCTCTGAGACAAAGATTTCTTTTGAGTAAAACCTCTTCCCTTATTAATTCTCAGAATTTCACATTTTAAGTTAAGACTATCTTGGAAACTACAGCCAACCTGCATTTTCGACTCAATTATTCTTAATTAGTGACTCAAACTTGGTAAAGTTTGGCTACTTTATTGTGTATGCATTTTCTTTTCATTTCCATTTGACTTAATAATCTAATCATGTAAAAATAAAATGTTAAATATTAAGTTAAACACTATAGAGGTTACCCTGCAGTCTGATCCTTCTGCTAGTATATGCTTAAAGATGATGTGTGGAAAAACAGAACAACAATCAACAATAGGGTCACCTGATGCCATGACCTTATAGGTAATCAATTAACACCATATTAATATTATATCAGGTGATCAATAATGACCATAGCCGTTAGCGCAGAGACAAATTGCATTTTTCCTCCTGAGGGACCTAACTGTTTAAATCAGCCCTGCTCAGTAAAACCAATAACGCCTCATCTTATCGGTTAATATCACCGTGGCTTTTATTTATTAGCTCTGTCACAGCCGGGGTGGTGTGCTGCGGTTCCCCACGGAGGACCCGAGGCGGTGGGGAGGTCGATTCCATTCCACCGCCTCCCCCCACCCCCCTGTCCCCGTCCCCGTCCCCTCCCACCGCCGTCCGTCCCGTGCCGCGCCGCCGTGCGTGGCCACACCTGCATTAAACGGGGAAAGTCCGTGCGTCGGAGGAACCGGAGGAGGAGACGCGCAGTGTGGAGCCCGGAGAGCGGAGGCAGGGATCCGAGCACCCGCCACGTCCACCGTCGCGTGGATCTGGACCTAAAACACACTTTAATCCGCGGACGGTAGAGGCACGAACCGACTGTCGGGTCTGAGACTTTGGAACCGCGGACTCCGGTTGGAAAATGAGGTTAAACACGAAACGGACCGGGAAGATGCTGAGGAGAAGACGATGGATTCCGCCAGCTGAGTGGACAGGTAAGGCAGGCTCCTCAGAGCAAGGACTTACCCATACAACTTTTTACATACACCCATCCTTTGGCCAAAAGCTTTTTTATTTCTTAGAATTTTTTTCTATCATAAAGTTATTTCTAAGGAGGTAGGATCTTATTTGCAATGCGAGATTAAAGGACCTTGAATGATAGAAGAGACCTAGATGATAATAATACTTCTGATATCAAATGATAAAGCGTTTTACATAATGCATATCACACATCCTGTATGTAAAAACAATCAATGTCCTATTGAGTTCACATTAAGCTCACTGTAAATCATTTTTCTTGTAACAATAGCTGTAGTTCTTTCAATGTAGCCTATATGTAGATTTCTTTTTCATCCTCAGGGGAAAAAAAGGCTACATTTCCACTGTATTTTACAAGTTACTTTAATGTTTTATTCCCTGCTTTTACACACAATACTACCCCTGTTGTCATCAAAGTCCTCCAATTTAACTTCACTATTATATGTATTAATATATAATAAGATATTAAAGCACTGAAGCCACAGTCACAGAGCTCACACTTAACCTCGAAGCAGTTTTACATTTTAATTAAGTCATTCATTACCAGGAAAGACAAAGGGTTTGAGCACAGTGAACTCAAAGCCGATCGTTTCCATTCAAAATAACTAAAGTGAGTTGGTATCGGTGGTGCTTTTTCTTCAGCAACGGCAATAAAACGTCATTTCGAGCGGAATTTCCACAAAAGAATGAACTTGCTGTTTCATTTGCATTCACAACAAGGAAGTAGAGCAGGATGACACTGGATCACACCCTACCTTTGCACCAGTGGGATAAGCCTGCAGATGCAGAGGGTGCAGAACACCTTAAATGCCCTGTAAATCATCAATTAGGGCTGCTTTCATACAGTCTAAGGTCAGTTTTGCTGCATTGTGGAAAATCCATAAACCACAGAGAGGATGCGTTGTTGATGTTGTATTCAAGTTATTGTGACTGGAACGGATCGATGCTCTGACCAGGCATGACCCGATGTGCTACTTATATGTGTTAATGTAAAGACCAAAAGTCACTCCGGATAAATCAGCGGAGGTTATCGGAGGAGGGTTGTGTGCTGTAAGGAGAAGAAGACTCAGAGAAGATCTTTAAAGATAAACGCTAACGCTTAAAAATAAGTCAGGCTGAGAACAACATGTGATAGACCTCATTAGGAAACAGAGCCCCAAGTCAACGCAGTCCACTGGATGAAGGAACAGGAGGAGGAGGAGAACAAAGTGAGTTTATGATTGAGCTGGTGGATGTTGTGGAGGTATACGTGAGCTCTGTATAGGTGAGGTGTGTGTGTGTGTGTGTGTGTGTGTGTGTGTGTGTGTGTGTGTGTGACATGGACGCCAGACACAGAGTGGAGCAGAGAGTAGGCCAGAATCTTAAATATCCCAGGAGGCGTTTTGTTTCACAGTCAGCAGATACTTTACAGAGTCAGGCATGTAGTGTGTCATCAATAGCAGCCGTCCATCCCATAACATGCATAAGAATCATCAATTCAGACCAATATGGCTCTAGCTGCCCAAGACAGCGATCTGTACTTGTATTGTGAAAAATCATCCATCCCTCGCACCCATCTCAAATTGCTAATCATAACTTTCACTTGGAACATTTTTTTTAATATATATATAAAAATGCGCCAGTGTCGTACATAACTCATAACGTGTTGCTGTTGAGGCTGTCACATCCGGTGTTCAGTGAATAAGATAGACAGCCCAACAATGAGCCAGCCACCTCATTCATTAAAATCATTAAAGCTAGACAGGCAATATCAGATTAAAATATGCTGAATTTCACCTCTGAACCCACAAGGGGAACAGAGGAGGAGGGGGGGTTAAAAAAACAAAGACAGAAGACAAAAAATAAAAAGGTAGCCTCTTTCCCATCGTCAGCAGTAGTGAAGCAGAAGGGGACCAGCATGTTAATTGGTGATTTGATTAGCGTTTTAATATTGCAGCTGTGCACGACAGAGGAAAGCAAACTGGACACCCGGAGTGTGTTTTCAAATCAACAGATATTCCTCCAAAACGGGTTCAGTGGGGGGACATTTATACAGGGGCTACCTGTAGTAATTCTACTTTCAAATGTTAAAATATGAACTAAAATTATCATTAAAGTGTTGAGAACAAAGAGCTCTGAAGTTCTGCAAAAACACCAAAGTATTGGATGAACCAAATTTATTGACACCAACGGGCCGGGGGAGTTACTGTATGTGACCACTAGAAGGAGTAGTGAGTCACTCTACCGGTCTCCCATGGTGAGGAAAACCAACAATAGTTTGACCAAAACATCAGAGTGACCAGATGGGATGAGAATCACTAAGAAACAACTTTTAGAATCAACTTTTCTAATGTAAATCAGCTCTAAATGAAAAGAATGGAGTTTGATGCTGAAATGGTAGAGTTTCTTGTACACGGGTGAGTTTGATTATGACAGTCTATGAAGGTATAAAGTTATTATGTGATGTTATTATTCTTGCTAAGTTGCCGTTTGTTGATCCACGATTCAGACTAAACTGTGACAGTTCTGACCCTTTTCTTTAGTGCAGCTACTGGCAATACAAACCATACAGAAAACAGAGGTGATTTGTGGTTTTACTGTGGCTGTTTTTTGTCTAAAAACAGATCTAAGCTAACAGAGCTAAGCTAACAGAGCTATAATGTAAACTATCAGCTAATGCAGCATGTGAAGATTATAAGACACAGTGGTACTTGGACAGACTGTGATCAAAACGGCTATGAGTTTTAATTTGTAAAAGAAAACTTGCTGATACCATAATACAGGTGTGTGTAAACAATGGGCTTTAAACTTTATTCAGTGAGTGATACAGTCTGTGAATGTATAGTGTTGACTTGTTGGTGGTTTTGGTCCTAAGTGTTTCATGACTTCCCCCTGCTGCTGACAGTTTAGAATATCAGGGCTACATAGAACCACTTTGACTCCACCACCAAACACAGCATACACATATAACATATATCTGCACTTGTTTTGGAGAGGAAGAGTATTTTATTGTAGTAGAAATGTATGAGCCGTTCTGAATCTGAAACAGCACTTAAGAGCCCCATTTGGCTCCTGCTGTACAAAAGTGGCTGAGCGGGGCCCACAGTCTGTGCTAAGCCGAGCTGAACTACGGTAGACTGGGCTGGGCTGCATTTTTGTCAGCGGCGGTGCTCACTGCTGAGAGGAGGAAGCTGCTTTTAAAAAGAGGGAAATGCCATATGCCATATTGGATAACAGATCCACAATGTTTGAAATGCATTTTCATTGAATCGTGTTTTCATTATCTGGGCATGTATTGTGTTAATGTGTTTGTGTTGGGGATTAATAATAAGGTATTGTGTGAGGTAGTGGAAACAAAAGGTTATGAGGAAGTAATGACACCATCATTTCACTGAGAAAACACATCAGCATGAAAACAGCTGCAGCACTATGTATGTATATGCTTGCATGCCTTTGGCCACAGGGGCTTTGAGTCAGGCAGCATTACCTGATGCCAGAGGAGGATCTGCAGCGAAGACAAGTAATCCTCGCCTCATACCATACGCATCTAACTCCCAGACACCAAAATGCCAGAGCAGACAGGTGAAATAAGAAGTTTGGGAGATAAAGAGCATTAGTGGTGTGGCAGAGAAGGTGGGAAGTGAGATGAAAAGAAAACAAAATGTGTGGAGGGAATGGGAAATGGGGACGGAAGGGTAAAGAGATGGAGATGAGAGTGTGTGTTTGTGTCTGGATAAGGTGTCAGGGTGGCCAGGTCTAGGATGGACAGTACGGTCAGGGTGATGCTGCGCTATAAGCTGAGCAATGAGAAAGTGAATTAAAGCATTGAAGAGGAGTCAGAGGGGATCATGTGTCACTGCTCCGACCAGAAAAATAGGAATTATTTCACCAACGCGCCACCAATCAAGACGAATTCAACCTAAAATGAGACGTAATCAGAGTTCAGATGAGTCTGTTGATGTATTCATAATCAATATGGAGATGCTTTCTTACCCAGATTAAGTAAATACATTTGCATGCTGTCAAGACATAGTATACTCAGCTAAATATATTTGCTACCCAGCTGAAAAGTTAGTCAACCCACTGATGATGGTTCAGCAGAAAAGCTCTAATTTTCCCCTCATTTCAGAACACTCTGTTGGCCAAATTCATTGAGCAATATGGTCAAATAATAGAAGATTAAAAAAGAAAAAAAAGCAAGAGAGAGAACCAGCTGTACTGGTTTGACAGACTTGCTTTTGGCCTAGACAGTCTGCTGACAATTCATGTATCTATCCACCATCTGGAAACATCCGGTGGCATGAAATCTCAGGGCCACCGGTAGTTGGAACGTGCATGGCACAGCTGCATTTCTTTCACTGCCGTATTTGACAGTGGAAAAAGTGCCAGAGCGGTGTCTTTGGGTGCAATTGGATTCAGTTTAATCCAGATTTAGGGTAAAAGAAAAACAAAACTGAGGTATAAATTGAAGGCATACTTGTTGATGCAGCACCTATAGGCGTCTGTCCTTTATTTCTCATTTGGCTTAGGTTGATAATCATGCATAAGTTTTAATAAGATGAGGCATCTTTGATATCTAAAGGGCGCAGCTGCTTGTGAAGAGGTGTGAGCTGTAATTATGTGGGACTACAGGGGAGGGCTAAATAAGTATGTTTTTTCTAAGGCTTTAGTGTATGTGCAGATAATGTTCAGTTCTGGTTTTCTCTCATTCTGTTGTAGGTTTTCCCTTGTGAGTGGACAGGGACGCTGACGTGACCATTGTCTCTTCACCGTTTCTCGTCAGAGTGAGGCTCTCTTACTGTCTCGGCTGTCCATTGTGACTGTAGAGGGAAAAAAAGAAGGATCCAGCTTGTCTGCATAAAGACCTATTCAGCGTCGCAGCTTTTTTTTTTTTTTATAACCACCCACCATCACAACCCCAGGAACCGCAGTAAAGTCTCAGCACACTCCACATCTACCATCTACCATCTCCGTCTCCATCTGCTCTAATGCCTCATCCCTATCCCGGTCCTTCAGCGGCTCAGTCAGAGCTTCAGCTTCAGCCTCTGCCCCATTTGGAGTCCCAGATGACAGCTCAGAAACATCCGTTACCCTCCCACTCCACACGAGCCCTCTTTCCTCTCCCTCCAGCCCCCGTGGCGCTTGGCACCAATGCCCATCTCATAGACAGATGGAGCCAACCCTGACCCCTCTTCTCGCCCGTGGGGATGCCAAAAGAATCAACGCCTGACTAGAGGAGAGGGAGCTTGTGTGTGTGTGTGTGTGTGTCGAAGGGGAAGACAGGACGGAGAGGTAGAGTATTGCTTTGTCACCACGGCAACACATCACCCAGTCTCCTGTGGACTAGCCTTCAGCCTAACCCCAGGTCCTCAGATGTAAGCGCACACAGCAAAAAAATCCAGCAGCAGGAGCAGCGGGACCTCATTTACTTTCTCTAAATTGTGCCTGACATATTTTTTTTTCTTTCATTAGCTTTCTTTGACATATCTTGTTCTTTGCTTGAGAGAAGAGAAGATATGAATGTTGGGGAAAAAAATCATAAATATAAAAAGTACTTTATCAGAAAAAAAAGGCAGGGAAACACATGAAGATGGGTCTAAAATGTAGAGGGAGAAGCCCACACCTCAGGCTGGAGTCATACCAAACAGCACAGACGCTTTATTTTGAGTGCCATACTTCCTTTTCCCCTCTGGCCTCTGTGATCTGAATGAATTAGGAAAAGGGAAAGTCATTTCAAAATGCAAATAAACACACAGGAGGGCTTTTTTTTCCAGAGTAAACAAGCTACTCTTTTCATTTTAGTTGGCACACCTGAGTATGGCTTATTAAATATGTACACATCCAAAGAGGACTTTGTCTGACAATGAAAATGAAATACATTAAGAGCTTCCATGGGAGTGTGAATGCCAGAATAAAAACACACCACAACAAACCTCTGCAAAACAAGTCACACATCTGCTTAAAGGTAGATTTTTTTTTTTTTTTTGCTTCACTTATTTGGCTAAAACTCCTACCTGAGGCCGCACAAAATTTGATCAAAAGCTCAATTTCAGCTCCTCCAGTTGTTGACGTTGTCTCCTCACCGACTCCGCCAACTGGTGTTCAGATTAGCATATAATGCCAGACGACCAATTTTATAAGATCCACACATCAACAATAAGATGAGACACTAATGGCCGGTGAAATGAATTCGGCAGGCCAACGTAACAGAGGGGGGAATACCGGAGTCCCAAAGCTTCCCAGGTAATTGGAGTGCGGTATAGTGTTTTTTACTCCAAAGCACAGCTCTTCAGGTGACCTTGTAGGCTGAAAACTTAGAAGAGGCACGAAGAGAGAGAGAGAGACCGATAGAGGGGGGGAATGATACTCTTATGTCCAAGGTTTACGATTATCTTCAGGATTTTTCATCATTACTTCCAGTGCATTACCATAACAGAGAACGTTTGGAGTGTTAGCGTGGGCCTGTCTTCCCTCATTCCGGTTGTAACTGCAGGGTTGAGCTTTCAGGACGCACTTATTATTCATGTCACTTAAAAGCAGCCCATTTAGGATTTTAGTCAAATATAGAATGCATTGCAGATAAATTGTGATAATGATCACTTGTGCAGCTTTCTGTAGACTCGGTCGGATACTTTCTATCTATCGGCATGTCTAATTGTGACTTTTTTGATACGCCGTCATGAAAAAGGATTTCCCTTTGATAATGTTTGGGGTGTGGGGTTTGTCAATGCAAAAAAAACCCCCTAATTTAACCAAATGAAGGGATAAAGCGGATCATCGAGAATAGCGTTTATCGACTGTGATTTTTTTTTACAGTTTGATACAGTAGCGCATCTGCGGATCCATATTTTATGAATATGTAAAGACCGTTGTGGGAGTTGTGTGAAAATCCTCAGCTTGGGCGTTAAAACTGAAAAACTGCATTTTCCCAAAGATGTCAAAATCAGAAGTATAACTTAACTTTTAGTGCATCATCTATCTATCTATCTATCTATCTATCTATCTATCTATCTATCTATCTATCTATCTATCTATCTATCT
>JAPQRQ010000019.1:4118932-4130718 GCA_037367365.1 Apogon talboti | reverse complement strand
ATCTATCTATCTATCTATCTATCTATCTATCTATCTATCTATCTATCTATCTATCTATCTATCTATCTCCTTCCTGAGTAAATAGCTTAAATCCTAGTCTCTGGAAATGATGCGGTCCGTGGAAATACTGAGCTGTGATGTTGTGTAAATTGTTTGTGCCTTGGTACCGGTTTTAAAAGGAGGTCAGAGGAGAGCGAAGCAGTGAGTCAGTGCTTCTGTAAAGATATTTATGAGGCCAATATGACACGGCTGATATGGCAGAGTCTAGAGGTCATAGAAGTGATAAAAGGGTAAAGGCAGATCCAGCTCAGCAGCTCAGTGTTTGTCTGTGTCTGTAGCCATCCGAGAATTGAGAAACACAACATGGAGTAAGATATAGTTCTGTCGTTAGAGGTTCGATTTCATCTTATGATCTCTGTTGCGTGCCGTTGCCTCTCGCTCTATCACCCAGTTGTTAGCTGTTACTCTTTAAAGTGTGTGCTCCCCAAAGAAACAAAGAATGGTCTTTTATTATTCCGAGCCGTACAAAGCGGGTGGTATTTTCCAAACTTTAATAAGACTAAAGTTTTGATAATGGTAGTGTACTCATATATTGTTTTCGTCACCTTAACACCTTTGGCGCCTGTGCCTCCCGACTAAAAAACATACAGACACATACCTCAATTACAGTGCTATTTCTGTGGCGCTACCTGCCAGTGACACTCAGCTCAAACCAGTTGGGATTAATTAGTGACTCCACACACACACACACACACACACATGCTTCACACACACATAACAAGTGCAGCTTCATCTGTGTCACTCCATGCATTACGCACAAACACGTCGGCGGAGACTAAACACGGTGACACACATCCGTAAATTCACTCTTTGCTACTCATTTACAACCGGTCTTGCAAAACATACACACCACACAATGTATAATCATCCATCAGATACAGGATATGAAAAGCCTCTAGAACAGCATGTTGCCAATAAACACCCCTCCTCCTCTCCTGTAATTACCTCACTCTTCATTTCACACCTTGCGTATGCACCTCATATCTCCCTGTGTCACAGTGTTGCTGCTCTGCGCCGGCACAAGGCGATACCTGTCCACGCAAATAAGAAATGTGATCTCGCATTTAGTTGATAGTCTTTTCCAAAACAGCGGGAAGAAGACGTACAAAAAAAAAGAGTATTTCTGTCACAGTTTTCAGACGGTGCCACGGTTTCAATAAATGAATAAATAAATATCAAGGTGATGCTGCGCTTGTTTATAATGACATATTTAGTGTTTTGTAGCGCGGCGTTGGTGCTCCCAAAATCCACAGTGTGTGAGGACAAGCCGTAACTCCTGTCAGCCCGCGTTGGGGCGACCGGGGTTGTGCTGTGCTCTGCTGACTTTGATAGGAATAAAGCCACTGACAGGTTTTTAAAGACAAGCTGTCGACAGCCGTAACCTTGAGGTTGTTTGAGTGTTTGCGAGGGTAGGTGTGTGTTGTATGTGTTTACATGATTGTATTCCGGAGATGTGATGAGGTTACAAACTACAGTATAGAGAATAAATGTGCTGAGGTAAGGCCGATATTTAAAGAATGGAAGGAAGGGGGATAACAGGAAATAATAAAACTTGTAGGTGTAATGAGCCTTTACCTGATATGTGTTCACGCTCATAGCAGTGCACGCGGAAGGGAGGGAGGAAGATTATCTGGACTCAAGATACTGGAGGGTTCACATCGGAGGAATCACGGACTGAGCTGGTGTGGGAGTGTGTTTGGGAGGATGAGAAAGAAAATTTACATCTGTGCATTAGCTGTGTGTGTTTGCGAGTGTGCGGATTGCCATTGTTTATCCTATCGGCAGCTGATGCTTGTTTTCTGCAGCCGCCTCTGTAGTGGCAACTCATTAGCATAGTGATAATGACAGATAGAAAAGGTTGCCAATGTCAGCACACCAAGTTTTTTACACAGTCAAAACAGCAAGTTTGGAGTTTAGAGGAAGTACAAACTCTTAGTGCGTGTTTAATTTGATGGATTTTCTCCACTACTTACTGTTCGTGCACAAGCTGGAAATTTCAAAGGGTGACTTAAGCTGAAAGGTCTGGTTTTATTGACCTCATGTGCTTAAAATAATGCTGCATCTCTGGCCACACGCTGGGATCGCATTCCATTACACAGTCGCCAGGACGAACGCTGTTGTGCATTTATGAAAACAACAGATGCATATAAACTCACTGGTCAGTTTATCAATTCATCTGCCATTTTTTGCCTTTCTTCAGTGGGCAGGAAGTGATTGGTGGGGTGGTTAACTTACAAAATCTAGAGTTTCATTCATTATCAATTCTTAATATATTTACATTTGCATCTTTTGTTTTGGGTAAAACTCATAGCTGCTTATTTTGACAGTCAGTCAAAATAACACCGTCTTAAAATCACATGCTGCATCAGTTGATCACTTACATTGTAGCTCTGAAGCTATTATGTAAATTATAATATAATGTAAAATAGCCCTAAAAGTTGTTTCCTACTGGTTCTCATCTCATCTGGCCATTTCTGTTGCTTTGGTCAAACGCCCTGTCATGTTAGTTTTCCTCACCACTGGAGTGACTCACTACTCCCTCTAGTGGTCACATAATAGCCACTCTTAAATGTAATGCATAGGACCTTTATTTCAACACTTTAAAGCTAATTTTAATCATTAAAATTTTTTTTTCTAAATAGAAATACTACATATAGCCCCTTTAAGGTCTTGGTATCCGTCCCTAACCACAACCAAGTGGTGCCAGTGCCTGAAACCTGACCGTAATCCTCTCTTCTAAGATGAGCTGACAGTTCTGTACCCACTTAAGCCCAGTTGTACCTGAGGCAGTCAGAGTTCCATCTGTGTCACCACAGTAAGGCTATGCGACACTTGCAGCAACATACACATTTTATACATCCATGTGAATAGACAAATGTCACTTCATTCATAAAACTACAGACCAATGTGACAAACTTTGCACTGCTAACACTAAGCAGATCCAACAGTATAAGAATTACCACTAAAAGTCACTGAACAAGACAAATACGACCAAAAATAAAGGTTGCATTATGAAGCAAGGATCCTGAATGTGGTCTTCCCTTTGCTGTTTTCTCATCATAACCTGGTTTAAATGAAGGAGGGTTCTGCTATCAGCTGATCCGTTGTTTTGTGTTACACTGAAATGGTTCCCACTGGAAACAAATGGGCCATGGCTTAACAGGCTTTTAAGTGAATTACACATTGCTGTGAGTGGACAGTACACATTCACATACCCAAAACACCATAAGCAGGTCAAACACTATAATCTAAAAATGTAGAAATCTTGCAGCATGACCACCAGTAGGCCCGAGGTTGTATCTGGTTACATTAGAACATTTTAACAGATCAGTTGTTTTTTGTTTTGATTTTTTTTTTTACAGATTTTTATGAGTGAAAACAGTTTTTAGAACTCATGTAAACTCTAGCATAATGTTTTCTCTTCCAGGTGACTGCTGCTATTCTGCAAACAAGACTAGACATTCTCTGGATATGTGATTGTTTTGACTGGATGTCGATGAAGGAACGAGGACAACAAACTGGACGGATTTTCATTTACACAGGACAAAGACGGCCGAATTGACTTGGCTCGTATACCGTTTGGATCGTTTATGTACAAGCCAAACTGAAGATATCTGTAGTACACCTGGCTCAGTCAGGCATTTAAGCACATTCCACTCATTTCCACTGTCAGCTCATCCTAATATTCAGATTTTCAGGATCATGTTGAAGTGAAAGACTGGCCGTTGGTTAAACCTCTCAAACCAAAGGATTCTGCAGCAGATTGAGGTTTGTCTGTGGTGGTGGCGGCCTTACACATCAGGCTGGGAGAGGCGGCAGGATGCCTGAACTGGATAACTTTCCCCCCCTGAGGGACCATGGAGGCCCCGGGTTGGGCCTCAACGGTCCGGCTGACCCAGCTCAGATTCAGCACAGCATCCTGGAGGAGCAGGTGGAGCTGTGGTGGTTCAGAGATCCGGGGAAGTCCGTGCTCTGCTACTGCGTCGCCGTGCTTTTAATCCTGGGCTGCGGGCTGGGCGGGGTCGGCCTGCTCTCCACCACCACCAGCGTGTCGAGCGAATGGCGGCTGGGTGCAGGAACGGCCCTCTGCCTGTTGGCCCTGGGGGTCCTCCTCAAGCAGCTGCTCAGCTCAGCGGTCCAGGACATGAATTGCGTTCGCAGCAGACAGCGGATTGACATGCTGAAAAGTGGCGGTCTATCGGATCTCCTCGTGGTTTTGATTACCGGGCTCTCGCTGCTGATTTGCGGAGGGGTTCTACTACGACTGGCCTTGGCTAACCACATGCCCAAGCCTGGACAAGCCCTTAATGACATGTACATCTCTGGAGTGGTTTTACTGGCTGGAGGAGGTGCCGCAGTCGTGGGTGTGGGAATATACTCTGTCGTGGTCGTCCTTCTGGAGAGGACGAGGCATGGACGAAGGCTCGTAGACAGGGTCTTAAACATCTTCACTGTATCCGGACACATGGACCGCCAGGCCCGCAGAGAGACCACCTCCAGTCTGGCTAACCTCATCTGATATGTACCCACACTGAAGCTGTGTGTGTTGGCCCATGACTCTGTGTCAGATCATTTATCCTCAAGTAAATTAGAACAAGCTTCTTGTCCAAACATTACAAGAAATCTGGTTTAAACAAGATCCATTTCTTACATGTTTTTGCTTTATCACCAGCTGAATAGAGTGTGTTTGAAGGACAAGAAACAGGTGGAATTAGTCATGTCTGCTTTATAAAGGCATTAGCAATAAACTGCCGAATAGAGCAAGGGTGAAAGTAATAGTCAAAGAACCAGACTGTGGTGGCTTGGTTCACACTGCAGCTGAGAGTCTGACACTCTGTGGCATGTACTTTACATGTAATCTGTATTTGAAATAGAACAACAGCGCAACACTAAAAAGCACATACTTTTGCTGGAAAAAAAAAAAACCAGATGTGACTCTACTTGGTGTGATTGTTTGCGGATTTGGACGCGAAGGCCTTGTGCGACCAAACCCAGTGAGACAAACGGATGTGATTTATATTAAATTCCTCCCCTTAGGATGGGTTTCAAGAAAAAATATTGCAAGCAAAAGACTGAACAGATAATATTTTGTTTTACAAATGGATGATCATACTTCTAGAGTGTACCTAATGAACATGTTTCCTGTTTAAGTGTCCTTGAGCCACACATCTGACTACTACCTGCTCTGTCATTGTGAATAAAATGGTTAACATGTAAACAGCAAGTTACAGAACGGGTGATAAAGTATAATCTTTGATTCCTGGAAAATCCTCACTCTGTCTGTGTTTACAAGAAGAGATGGAAATATTCAGCAGACTAATACATTTGTGAGTCCAAATGGTCAGAGGATGAAAGGCTCCTTTTGGCTGAACTCCAGATATTCTAACAGCTTATTGGACTGAATTCTCCCTGTGATCTCATTTTTTTTTTTCACTTGTTTTTTAGTAATAATTTTACATAATTGATGCAGTAGGACTGTGGTGTTTGTGATAGACCTGATCAAAACTTCACTGTAATATGCCTGTGCACATGACACAAGACAACATGATTGTTGCAGATTTCATATCACAGCACTTTAGAATGTATCCATGTTTCTGTGCAATAACACAGTATTGTCGCAACTGTGAATTCTGCAGCTCCCTTTTCTGTTATTCTTTATTTTTGCTATTAAATGACTGCTTAGTAGTAAAATGATCAGTTCTAGTGCAGAAATGACAAAGAAATAACACCATGCCTTGCAGCCCTGCTGAGCTTTTTTCAGCTGCTTGTTGTTCAGTTGTTTTGTTTTATGACGTGCATGTATCATATGGTTTAGTGTCATCACTCTTATCAAGTTCACCAGACAAACATTTACCTCCCAAAAGCACAGATAAGACCGTTTGACTCCTCCAGTCCAGTATCAGCTATTGGACAGGCACACCTATTTTCTTCAGGAGCTTGTGACTTAAACCCAATCAGAGCAAAAGTCAAAGTAAATACTGGACTTGCACTGGTCAGACAGACAGAAAGACAATGTTACTCATTGTCTGCATGTGTAATTAGGCGTTGGCAGAGCACCACAAAGACAGTGCAAGAGCGTGTTACCCTGGGCTGTGGTATTTTTAAGGAAGCATAACAAATTGACTTTATCTAATAAGGGTGAACATCATTTGGATTTTTTATGAATCTGTTTGTCAAGATCAAGTAAAATAATCAGTTTTATTTTAATTCATGAAATGTCTTTTTTTCATTTAAGTGCCATTAGATGGATGCAACATTTATAGTCTGAATATTTTTGACTTATTAGAATGTGTTTTTGCCTCAGATCCTCCACAAGGCATAAGAAATTAATTGTTGTGAAAAATTCGGTGAAATTAAAGCCATTACATTGATATGGTTGGCCATGGAATTTCAATGAATTTGCAAAAGTTGGAGCTCTCTGTTCAGTTAATCATCGTGCAGTGACTTAGGTAAATCCTTATTATGCGGATACGGCTGTAATGAATATCATTTGTCTCGGAAGTAAAAAAAAAAATCTAACACTATAACAATGAAGGAAACTTTGCGCATCGACAACTGAAGGTCATTTATGTCTGTAAAGTGTTTCCATAGCCTTTAAGTCATTGCAGTGCTTGCAGAATAACCTAAAAGAAAAAAGGTCCTGCATTGTGTTTCGTTTGAGTGTGTGTGTATGAGTGTGTGTGTGTGTGTGAGTCAGTCACGCCTCTTTATCTGCCTGCACATACGCACAGCCTATTGCCTTGAGACAAAAGGGTCACACAGTTAACCATTGTTGCTGTGATGATGGACAGAAAACTGAAGACACAATGCACAAGGCAGCAGCCTGCAGGGACTGGCATAGACTAGCACCTCTCTCTCTAACACACAAACACAGAAAAGAGCATGCACCACACTGCACTTTTACAAGACTCGCTGGAATCCTGTAATCCTTACTTACATGATTCTTTTTTTTTTTCGGACCTACAGTATATAGTTGCAGTGGGTTCAGTGCTGATGGGGGGGCAGAGCTAAGAGCCAGGCATATCTGATTCTAAGGTTCTGTGAGGGGAAGATTTAAAGCTTTTCCGTTGGAGGAAATATGTGCACACAAAGAACAGGCAATAAACTACACAAATGTGTCAACACGCAGAGCGCGGCCACCCTAGGAAAAATTTCAGGACTAGTTTAATCATTGTTGTCAATGTAGTCTAGTTACTTCATTTACATTCATTTATTTATTTATTTTCCGAACTGCTTAATCCTCCAGAAGGTCATAGGGTCATCACTAGTCTGTTATATACAGACAAACACTTTATGTACAGATGAATATACTGTATTTTTAAAATTGGGAAAATAAATAAATAAATAAATGCACTGTATACTTGGCTTATCAACATAGTAAAAGCCCAGTTATTTTTGATACTTTTGGGGTTGATGTCAGTATTAGTATTAGAGAGTAAAGTAGTTCAAAAATTGACATATTGCACACATTCTTTAATAATAATTCCTCAAATGTGGTTATCAAATACTTGTGACAAAGAAAAATATATATTGAACATTCTAAACATTAAGCTTCTCTATCACACAAGCTACAATCTATAGCTTATATTTTGTCTCGGATATTTCAACTATTCTGGGTGCATTTTACTGATAATGCATGTCGTGTTAAATATTGAGAAGGTCACATCCCAGTCTGCTGATGTGGCAGATTGTGTCACGCTGACAATGTAGTCGAACACTCTCACTACATGCAAACAAGCAGACTCCGCTCCCACGCAAAAATAAACACTACGCACTACAAATAAGATACAAAAATTTGTTTATTTCCAAATATATCCCTTTGCTTCCTATAAGACAAAACAGTAATTGATAAATAAACAAAAACACGTAACACACAGTTATTAAAAATCCTCATTGGTGTCCAAAACATGTCTCCGCACAAGATAAGGGAATGATTGTAATGGAGGGTTCTGTACTTGAGATGCAATAAATCCACTCTTCTCTGTGCCGTTGGCAGTGCAGCTGAACTGATGTGTGAAGTGGTGCAATGCATGCACAACAAAGGGAGTGAATTACAGTATAACAAATTGCTTCAAAGTACAGAGGCCTGCAGGGGTGGATTTATAAAAAAAACCCCAAAACAAAACAAAAAAAAAAAGTCACAGAAAAGAAATACTTCAACATGTTGTCAATATTCTCAGATTCCTGTCTGGTTATTTTACCTTTGTCCTATATCTCCTATTTGTCCTTCACAGCATTTCCTACAAGTAGCTAACTAGTACAGTATAAAGAAATGACGTTTTTTTTTTTTGCGTCGTGCCCATTCCTTCAGTCTCCGCCTCAACGTGACAAGCTGATTTTGAGCACAAGGACAAGGTTACAAGCCCTAAGGGAGTGTGTTAAGGGTATTATGTTGCATTGCCTATGCCTCAGACAATATTGTGCCTTATTAATCATTGATCTGGTCGCTGGTGTTCGTTTCAGTGTTCTGGGGATTGTGTTCACAGTGCTAAGGTGATGATACAAGGTAATTTTAAGGCAATGGCCATAGAACATATAGGTTGCAGCAAAAAACACAACGTGACCTTAAATTAGTATGATCAATGCGACACCCTCTGAGATGCGGACGTTGATAGATGTGGCAAGATGTTCCGTTACATGTTAGCGAGAAGGAGCGTGAACTTCTGAATGAAAAGGCGTGCATGTCGCGCTAATTTATCTATCAAAAAAAAAAAATCTTCTTTCTGCAGTTTCAATTCCATTTGAGAGGTGAAACTGACCGACTCCAAATCCCATCACCGTTTATGGCACTGTATAATCTGTTAGTTTAAATGGAGAAACCGCATTCTCAGTCGACTAGATAAGTCCCAGAAAATATTTCTAATTCCGTTTTTAGATATTGCAGGTTTGTTATGATTTTGCGCTAATTAACCTTCCAGGATATGCCATTTAATCTGAGGGAATGAGAGGTTTTAGCAGAAGCAAAAGAAGTTATCAGTTCGTGATTATTCGCATATTAAAAACTGTTATTTTGGGAAAATCACAGGTCAGAGGTGACGCAACAGCCTTTCCCCGTCTGAGGTGAGCGCGTCTTAAAGGAAGGGATAGCGATAGTGATGATGACATCTCCGTTTTGTTTTGGGGGTGGGGACAGTTTTATGCTTTTTCCCTGCATTTGTCCTCTGCTGTCCCTTGCAGGCAGGGAGTCGGAGAAACAGAGAGAGGAGGGTGGGGGAGGAGGGAGGAGAGAGGAAGACAGACAGAAAGAAATATCCATTCGTCTAGCAGCATCTGTGCCCTTTAGTTTGTCCGGAGCTGGTAATCTGCCAAGAAATGTAACAGCACAGCATTAACACGCAACTTTCTTCCCCTCATCACCCCTGCACATCACATCACTGCCAATAAAAGCCCTATTAAATCCCTAAACAAGATTTGTACTAATACTTGCTGCAGTGCTGCTCCACTAAATCAATTTACCAATACTTAACGCATTGAACGTCTGCATGGAGGTGCTGGATTATTACATTGTTTATATGCATCCAAAATTGACTAATTAAAGAGCACGTTGTGATGAGAAGTATGTGGACACCTGAGACTGGGGTTGGTCGATGGGGCTGCTCGGAGAGATGCAAATGTAGCAAAAACATTTCAACATCGGTTTACAGTGTCTAATTTGATGTTAAAATCCACAGTTTGATGATTCCTGGGAATGGTGTGGAATCATTGGGTTTGTTTTCACCACCGTCGGTACTGTAGAAAAGTCTTATTTACATTACACTCATATTATGTCATTTCCTTTTAACGAAATAGCCGCACGTAACATTAACATTAGAAGGGATGAATACCGCTGACAGGCCGGATAATGAAACAAGAAACAAAGAATTATATTTGGGGTTTTTCTCAATTTGAAAGTTGTTTGTACATTTTTGGCTATTTTAGTTATTTTACTGACATTATATTTTACATAATATAGCATCAAATTGATGTTTTTGGGCGACATGGTGGTGCAGTAGTTGGCATTTTCACCTCGTAAGCAAGAGGGTCCTGATTCCGACTTCCTCTACCGTCCAAAACATGCATCATAATACATTAATTAATCAACCCATATCGCCTGTAGGAATGGATGTGAGAGTGAATGTTTTTTTTGGTCTGTATATGTCAGGACTATGATGAACTGGTGACGTGTCCACAGTGTACCCTGCCTTCGCCTTTGGTAGCTGGGATAGGCTCTGGCATCCCTGCAAAAATGCATGGATGGATATGATATGATTCTTAAGAGTCTTCAGCCAGGTAATAAATAAAACGTTTCAACTGCAACAAGTTATTTAACGAACAGACGGACGGACAGATGGATGGATACTTTATTAATCCCAAAGGAAACTGTGTAGTCTGCTGCTCTCATACACACATCACAGATGTAGATGAGATAAAAAGGAGACAGAATAAATACATTTACATCATTATATAAAAAAAGATGTAATAGCTATGAAGAATAAAAGCTGCAGAAACAGCACTCAGTGGGTTTACGTGATACTTAAAAAAATATTCATTGTGTTAGTCCCACTAAATGCATGTAAACGTCTTAGCTCGTCTGAAATCAAAGTTCTAATAATTGGACTAACACACCTAGATAATACAATTGGAAAAACACATCCTGAGTCTGTCAGTTGAGCATCTCTGTGACGCAATGAGTAGGTTATCATTTGTTAAACAACAATTCATTTGCTAGAGATAAGGACTGTGCAATGTCAGGATTCATCATGAAACACTGGTTCACGAAGCAGCAGACATTATTTGGACCCATTTGAGAATCTTTGGGATGTGCTGGGGAGGACTTTACAAAGCTATCGGACTCTCCATCATCAGCACAAGATCTGGGACAAAAAGGAATGCAACTATGGACTGAAATAAATGTCGTGTCATTTAGTCTATAAGCACTGCATGACATAAACCATGTGTAGTCAAAGCTAAAGGCGATCCAGTGAAGTTTACACAGAGTACATATAATACCTACAGCAGTCACATAGTGGAGAAGGGTTTGGTTGTCCACATACTTCTGAGCATTATGAGAATATTTCTGTCTGCAAAATGCATTACATAACTCATGAAATATAAAACGCAGCATTAGGTTTTCTGCAGGTTTCGACACATTCAAGACTTTAAGATCTGTATGAATATATTTTCGATGCTGTCCAGAAAATGCTGGAATCAGGAAAATAGGTTTAAATCATCTTGCTTGTCTTCACTGGTGTCACCTATATTTACGACATTTAAGATGTCAAATGATCAGATTTCAGACTTTTTAGTACCCATGGCACCCCGGAGCGTCACCGTTCAGGGATCATGTGACCGCCAGGATTAGAAGTGGATCACTATAGACATCCATCTGCAGTGTAACGGTACCTGCTGTGACAGGCTGATAGTAGTGAAGTCCTCACTTACCGCTGTACAGTATGAGCACTAAATGCCTGTTCATCACTCATTAATAAGTCAGCGCAGTCATTCCACAGCATCAGGGTATTGTTTTATCACTGTGAGTGTGTCTATGTGTGATGCTGAGTGAAATGTGATCGCCCTGTCCTCCCTCCCTCCCTCCCTGTGTTGCTGATGATAACAATAAGAGAAAGGTGATAGCTTTCTCTCCAGTCCCCCTAACTTCATCACTCTTCTTGCTCTCACTTTTCTGTCCTCACCCTCCCCCCTCCACCCCTCTGCCCCCACCTCCTTGCTGATGTTACAGCAAGCCG
>JAPQRQ010000019.1:4084892-4112969 GCA_037367365.1 Apogon talboti | reverse complement strand
ATATATATATATATATCACATGAAATTCACCCATCAAATGGTCTAAAATAACCACAGCTGGGTTTCATTACATTTTATCATTTTTTTTGCAACTTCCATACAAAGAGTTCCTGCACAGAACTACTTTGGTTTGTGTATCTTCACTCTCCTCCATGTTTGTTTGTTTTACTTATCACAGGGTTCCTACAGGTTTCTACAAGTTAAATTCAAGATTTTTTTAGACCTTTTTAAGACTACTTAGAAAAGAATTGAATGCCCATTTCACAGCCATACTGGCAAAACGTCTGGACTCCTAGAATTTAGGGAAAATGCACTTGTATGTACTCCAACGCTTTGATTCCCATCGTTCCAAGTTGAATTGATTTCTTGTACAAGGTGCAGCGAACTTCAAACACATTCCCCTCCACTCGTGTCAACCAGGGGAGAATGATCTTTTTACTTCTGTGATCATTTCTCACAGGGGGCTGTACAGTTATCAATAATTGGTTCCTAATTTAAATCTAAATGGTCGGGTTGGAACGGGTGGAACTGAGTCGACTAACGTTACTTTCTTTGCAGCTTGGACATTTAACAGACGCATTTAAACACAATACAACCAACAAGTTTATAGCAACATAACTTAAGACCTACCATATTAAAGTTAACCTTTTAAAGACTTTTTAAAGGTATTAAATGCAGATATGTAAATTCAAGACTTTTAAGACCTTTTAAGACCCCACGGGAACCCTGTTATCATAAAGAGTGAGACCTACGACCCAGTGGTATAAACAATAGAGCACACTATGACATAATGGGTATAATTATCTTCATATCATCACACATCATGCACAAACCATATACTATGATAACCATACTCAGCACAAAACTAGGTCATCATCATTCATTTAAGGACTACAACTTTCACATAACATATTCTAATCGTAACCAACACTGTTTACTAAATTCTTACAAGCCTTTGATAAAACTTTGTGTGTGTTATATGTGCTATTGGAGAGGACACAGATTGTAACATTGATATAATAATGGGACACAATAACAGGTGGATAATGTCACTGAACAATACTGTAGATATTTCCCAGTTAAAAATTCCATATTTTTCAGTATTGGAAGCAAGTGAATAAAATTTGTTATATGTTTCTTATGTAAATAGAATGTTCTAAAATCTAACATGCATAATGTATTTTATTGGCAAAACAGTGAAGCTACAGTATATTGTAGAAAGTCTGCATTCAGTTCAGAAAACAAAATAGGGGTAATAGTGTTTAAAACAAATATTTTTCTTAATCTCTTTCATTTTACATTCTTATCCACATCTCCAAATTACTACAATGAATGAATCCATAGTTTTCCTTGTTGCATTAAAAACCCTTAGCTTGTTTCCGTTGCTGTGCATAAGTATAATGTTCAAATTAAAGTGCTTCATGAGCATTGCTTGGTGGTTTGTTTGTGTTGAGGAGACGGAGGCGTGTTTGTGCGTCCTTCTTACAGTAGTGTTGAGTCGGTAGGACATGAGCTCGCTCTCGCCATCGGGGGGGATGAAGGAAATGGTGCGGTCGTTCTCGAAGCGTGACAGACGGACACACTGATGAAACTTCACATCCTCTAGTTCCACTGTTTTACTCTTCTCTCCTGACACGCAAAAACACACAAACACATCACAAAGAAAAAGATTGAAAGTTTTCCATTCGGCCTTGGGGAAATCAAGGTCAAGGTAATGATGACTGACAAACACTCACTCATTCTCTTTCTGTTTCACACATATATGTTACCAAATCCATCTGCCTTGTTCTTGTCCCTGACTGAACAATTATTTAGCTGCCATGCACAAACCCATGCAGCACACACACAGCGTTCCTTGAAAACCTGCTTCCACAATCTCCTCCCCTACAAACCCACTCAGCGACCACCATACACACCCAACTACATTTATATTCCATTATTAGCTCCAAAACCAAACTTTCGGAAAACATTTCACTATGTATATAAGGCAGGTATAAGTCTGTGCAAAGAGAACATTTCCACAAGATCACTGACTTAACTATGGCGCCCATTAAAATTTATTTTGACCATTTTTTCTGGGAAATCAAAAAGAATAAAAGAAAAAAAGACCATTCTTACAAGTCTCCATGGTCCAAATACATAGCCCACAAAGATCAAGGTGTTTCATTTAAGACAAAAAAAAAAAAAATCATAAACTTAGACAGAGGGTGCAGCAGAAGGGCAATGCTATTGAAACAGGCAGCCAAAGCTTTGACTCCTTTAATCTGAGCATTTTCATTCTGGTGTGATTGAGACGGTTAACAGTCCTTCATCTGTGGATCTGAGGCTGTACGGGATGAATACTCAGTAACAGTTTTCATCCTGATGAGGTCAGAACAACTATGGACACACGTAGGTTTACACATTTCCACACATCAGAGCACCTGGAAGTTTTTTGAAGAACACAACTGTTTTAAAGTAATGTGTTTTCTTGTTTTAGCATTGCTAAACCTTGACAAAAAGTATATGGCATTTATCACTCATCTTCTGTCCTGCTGGTGGTATATAAATTATAAAGTCACAAAGCACATGTATATTAGTAGTAGTAGTAGTAGCAGTAGCAGTAGTAGTGGTAATAATAGGAGTAGTAGTAGTAGTATTAGTAGCAGTAGTAGTGGTAGTAGTAGTATTTGTAGTATTAGTAGTAGTAGTAGTAATATTTGTGTTTGAGTTTATGAATCATGAATAATGGTGTCCATTATAAAAACAAACCTCAAGTTCAGATGCTTCAAGTCAGATACACTGTACGTTCTGATTGAACATAGATCTAAGATAACACGAGAGTAGTGTAGACTTTGTTACAACAGTAAGCGGAGACATGACAAAAAACAACTTTCATACTTTACAAATAAGGTGTGTGGTTATATACAGGAAAAGACAATAAGGACGAGTTAGAGGTCAGACTTGACCAGGCGTATTGTTTTCTTGAACCTTTAAAGCGATTCAAATTCCCCCAAAGTAACAAGTTGTGATAGTTTCAGGTCTGTCTGTAAACCTTTCCATGACGTAGGGCCAGTGCATTGAAAACTCTAGTCTGAATAAACATCCATTTGGAGGATGTTCTAAAAGCACAGTGCATTTATCTGCCTTTCAAATTTTTCAAGGTTTTTTCAACAAAAGTTATAAGGTGAGTAGAAAATGTCATTGCAATAGGGCTTGTGAGTGTAAGTGATGAAACACTAATCTCCGTTTTGTTTTTAAGTCTATATAGTAATATATATATGTGTGCATTTAAGGACTTACAGTACAATTGACAATACTTCTGTTCAATTCTGTTTGTTGTTCAGATCTTTTGTAAAAACCTGGTTTGTTCGTGCCAGTATAGCGCATTACCAGAACGTATTTCAAGGAATTTCTACAATAATGCTGAGCTCATTTTTCCATGTCGTGAGAACGTCATATGAGTGTAGCACTTAAAACCTTGAGTTAACATTTACCACAGTCACAGGAACATTATTGGAAATCATTAACACATTCTCTGAATACTGCATTACAAAGATTTCTTGAAGAACATGGTCAGAACCTGTGCTTAACATTAGCTAAAGTTGTGGGAACTGGGGTGTTTGCATCTGAAGTCTGCTTTACAAAGCCTACATTTCTCCTCCTTTGTGGTTAATGGAGGTTGCTGAGTGGTCGAAAACTGCTCTAATGAGTGTGGGCCTGTGGGCCTTCAGCTAAACCCCCCATTCAACAGTAAGCTAAAGGCACTGAATGCAACCCTGAACCCACAGCTAAGGCCCGTCTGAGAGAAGGCTTGTGTGTATTTGTGTATGTACTGTGTATCTCATGTTCAGTGTTCTCTCTCATGTCTGTGTGTACACATGTGGTTAGCTTGATTACTGTTCTTTATTGACTTTCGGTTATTGCTTGTTTGTGTGTGTGTGTGTGTGTGTGTGTGTGTGTGTGTGTGTGTGAATGGCTCGGGTCAGGTCTAAAGAGAGCGGCACAGTCCTGGAGAAGCAATAGGAAGTAGGAAAGCCCTTTTCACACCCCCCACACCCCCACCCCCTTCCTCGCTCTCTCTCATTGTGACACAAATGCACACAAACCCACATTATCAAAGTAGTAAGGTTATGTGGGACATTCTGTCACCGTGGGACCCGAGGGGCTGGGAGTAGAGACAGCTGCGTGTATATGTGTGTACATGTGAGCGGAGGATTGAAGATGCAGCAGTGTCCCCTGTGGTTCACCTTTAAGGCTGCTCTTAGCTGTTTTTGTGCTGTTAATACACAACAGCAGACAGGTTACACCTAATCTGTTTTCTGTCTGCTGCTTCACAGGGAAAAAGACACAGGGGATTTATTTTAAAATGACGTTTGTAAATGTTTCTGTCTAAGCTTTCTACACTGCTGTAAGATCATTATTTCTGTCACTATGGGAGCTAAGTTTTTAATGCCTGAGTGTGGTTTTTTTAACTTTGTTTTACAGCTGTGACAAAATAGTAATATTATAAAAAATATTGCAATTAATTAAATTATTATATTTCTTCCTGCTCCCTTTTCGACCATGCAAATTCAGGCTTGCTTGTACTCGAAGACAGATTCTGTTCATTTAAATGTTATTTTTGTTTTGTTTTTATTTTATTGCTTTGCATGTTCAAAAAAATAAAGAAAAGAAAGAGGAATTTCTGTTTTTACTTTATCTATCTATCTATCTAACTAATATGGAAGGCTCAGGGACAATTTAACACACTGAAGGCAGAAACAACATACCGCACATGTAAACTTTTGCAGTCCAGTGACAGGTTGAAAATTATTTTTCATTTGTGGTATATATTAACTGATTTAATGTCTAACTAACGAAAAGAGAACCCACATTGACTGGATATTTCTGATAAAATCACTGCATTTAATTTAGTTAAATGATGCAGAAATCTAATTTTGTCTGACTCGTGTTGCAAATGTAATGATCTGCAAATCAACCAACACTTATTTTAACAAGTGAACTTAACAATGACATGTATTCTGGACTTTCACCAGCAGAGGGCAGTGCAGTAGCTGGTATACTGTATGTCCATTCTCCCATTTAAACTTCAGCCAGCTGTGATAAAATAAAAAAAAAAGTGCAAATCACGCAAACACGACTGTGAAATGATATGTAAAAAACAAACTGTTGAAGATGGGGGGTGCCAACAAATGTTAATATTTGTATAAATATTCAGGAAACTGCATCCAGCTGTGATGAAAAGTGCAGATCATGCAAACATGATAAACACCAAATGACTGTGAAATGATATGGATAAAGTGTTGAGGATGAGAGGGTAAAAAAAACACGTTAATATTTTTGTAAATATTCAGTGCACCATGAGCTTCAGTATGTGTCTGTACACTCCATTTGATCATTATTTCTGATCATTATTTCTGAGGATGTTAGTTCCCAGACTGCTCCACACAGCAGGGGGATTGTGGATTGCATATACAGGATATTCACAGACCCTCACCTTTCATCTGCAGGGCTGTAGCCTGGGGTGCGGATTAAGTCAGAGGCAACGAGGCTAGACAGTGATGGAGCCTTACCCCTTCACTAAAGATGGGTAGGGGGGCAAGAAATGTGGGCAAAGCAGAAGCAGGAAAAAAAAAGACGATAAGAGGCAGAAGAAACTGAGGGGTGGATGCAACAGTTAGATACTGATGGAAAAAACAGGAGGGTAGCGAGTGAGGCAAAAGAAGTAGAGGAGAAAAGAGGATGAAAGCAAAGTGTGGGATTGTAGCGGGGGGTTGGAATGAAAACAGGAGTTCAAGGTGGGAGTGTGAGGGTGAGTTCAAGGTTGACATTAAATGCTCAGCTATCAAAGCGTAGATGATGAAATTTCTCACATTTAAGCGTCATTCTGGCAAATCTATTCCACAAAAAAATGCTGGAAATGCAATACATCATATACAGAGCAGACTAAGTATATGAGGAGACGGATACAGTACAGCGTCTAAGTCTCCCCGTCGAAGAATTTCCACAAAGCCCAGAATGATGTGTCACGATTACTTCATATGTGCGTAGCTGCCAGAGCATACCGGAATGATGCTCTGCCTCCACGAGGAAATACCTATATAGCTCATATGTATAATTCACCGAAAATTGATGAACGTGTTTGAAACTCTTGAAGATTCACTGATCGCTAAAGTGCATGTTAGTGCAGGAGAGCCAATAAAAACTGATGAAATGATCAAAGCGGTCATTCAGATATTTAAAGTGTACTGACTTATTCACGGTGTCACATCAGGCAGTGAGTGAAGGCAAGACAATGAGCACATATAGACATATACATACATATAGAGCAGGGACGTCCAATCAGAAGAGATCATTCAAGACACATTTAGGGAATCATTCTAATGCCAGGTCTAAACAGATGAGAGTTGGCCGATTGGGCTCAGATTTATTAGACAGCATTGTTAATGAACAGTAAGCTATAACTAGAATAGGTTTAAATCGATACAGGAAAAAACTGATACCTATGGTCTGGATTCCGGTCTGTGTATTTTTTCCAACACTGTCCATGCTTTGACTGAAACTGCTTTTAAATAACTGAAAATACTCTCCGACTTCACTACTTTCCCCTTTTTCATCATTGCGGAGTGTAATTTAAGTCAATTCACTGCCCCTTTAAGACACTGAGGCTCACTGTTACTCACTGCCTGTGATCTCAAACAGCACTTTGTCGTTGAGGCCTAGTCGGAGTTCGGGCATCCCAGACAGGACCACTTTGAGCTTGATGGTTCCCACTATCTCACTACGAAGGACACTGCCGTTGGCGCTCACCTATAACGAATGAGAGAAAATACAGTTAAAATCTGTCTGTCAGAGGACTAGAAAACCCTCATCATTTCACACAGATCGCACATTAGAATGATAATGACTGTGAAAGAGGACAAAGACACTAAGAAAGTCCCTGATCACAGAAAAGGAAGTTACAACTGCAGTAGTGGTTGCACAGCGACACATTATTGGCTTCCTTTTCAATGTTAGCGTGGTCACATTTTGTGAGGTGTTTCTTCAAGGACAAGGAAAGTCACTTTACTTCTTATAACCTTTCAAACATGCAGCGTGTTCACGTGACAAATCTTTGAGCCATGAGTTTCGCTGCAGGCAATCTATGCCCTTGGTTTGATTTCTCTGATTCTCTTTATTTCTCTAGGCCTGAACACAGCCTGTAATTCAATACAGACAAGTAGTTATTACTGTGAATAGTATAGCCACTGATACAGCAATAGAGGGTAACAGTGAAACAACTGCAATATAATATGACAACCGTTTTTGCCACAATATAATACACTTTATTTTCAACACCTGCAGTTTATAAGAGAAAACTGACACTGCTGATATTGTTGTGTGATTTACATAAATACAGACAAGTAGTTATTACTGTGAATAGTATAGTCACTGATACAGAAATGGAGGGTAACACTGAAACAACTACAGCATCATATGACAACCATTTTTGCCACAATATAATACACTTCATTTTCAATACCTGCAGCTTATAAGAGAAAACTGACACTGCTGATATTGTTGTGTGATTTACATAAATATATTGCAAGTTACCATCTGTTGCTCAGAATAAAGAAACATAAAGTTATAAAAAAAAATAAAAAAAAGTGGTGACTATACTAGAAAAAAAATCATAGGTTCATCTTTATATTCTATACACATATTTTGGTTATAGGTATCTATTTTCTCACTATATTGTGATTATATTGTCCTTACCAGTAGATTAACTGACTCAATGACATCCATGAAAACTTCATTTTTCCTGTATTTGATGCCTTCTGACCGCCAAGACACAGCGTTGGTGACTGTGGCCGGAGGTCGAGGAGCTCCGACCTCCAACTTATGGCCCTGCTGGGTGATGTACCTGAAAGACACACGGAGAAGAGTCGTAACGCAAGTCCAACTGATTCCAAAGTCACCATCTTCGGAAATGTCATTTGCAACAGATTTTACACAGACTTTAACATTTACGAAACACACTTATCAGCTATAAAACTAATGGTCATGGGCCCCGAAAGCAGCAATACCTGGAGAAAAGGCTGACGTGTTGAATCCTAATTCCATCCTCTTATCTCCTCTTAAAAGATTGGCACTTGCTTAAGTAGGAACACAATTTCTTCAAATTAAGAAGCTTTTTCTGATGAGAATAAAGTCATAATAAGATATGGCAGCAAATATTGCGCGTGATTTTCTTGTAGCAACTTACTCGTTTGAGAAATCTTTCTCATTTTGTTTTAATCACTTTTGATGACTTGAAATAAATGAGTTGCTCTGGCATGAATGAATTAAAAGAGCTCTGCGGTCATGTTGTATAGCAATTACTCATGGATGTAATTGGAAAAAGAAGATTTACATAAACCCATTGTGACTGCAGACACAGATAACAATGTGACTAACAGGTATTTGTTTACATGAAAACCCGGCATCAGCTGTCTTTAGAGGATTTTGGGCCTCCAGGAGACCCAACAATAGTTATAATCCAAAAATGTAAACCTTTTTTGCACCGTCTACAAAGTCAAAATTCCACCCAAAATGGGCACCGTGTGTTTATTCAGCTTATTTCCTGGTCAGGGGGCTCATGAAAGAAAGGACATTTAAGATTTTTCAGATGCAGTGACATGTCAGAGACTCTTCAATCTTCGAAATAATGAACAAATACTAGACTACACACTATTCAATGGACATCATTTTTCATTGTTAAATCCAACTTGAGAAGCACATTATTGGTAGTAACACCTGTCTTCAATAATATGACAAACAGTACACAATGTTAGCAAATTCAGATAAAATGCAAATGACAGTTATACAATTAAATACCACTGACACCACTGTCTCTGTTTAGACTCAACTCATTAATATTTCCCAAAATATTTGCATAATCACCCTAAACTTCACTTTGTCTTCAGTCAGCTGGATTTAAATCATCAATCTGTTCACTGTCTGTGCTGGAGATCCTGTTTGTTTTAACCACTAACTGTCCACGGAGACATAACGGCTCGTCATGAACACAGGAGGGAGTCGTCCCTTGATAAACGTCACATGACCAGGTCTGTTTTTACCCAAACACCTGCCCCCCACCACTGATTATTCCTCTGAGGCCCTTTATCCACTAAAGATCTATCTCCTAATCTATACCACCGCTACAGATCATAATAGAACAGAACAGAAACACTAGAAACAGACAAGCAATGTTACATTATGCAACAAGAACTTTTGCTGATGTCTACAGCTTCAAATCTCCTAAGTCAAATTCCAGAGTTAAGAATATTGATAGTACTTGGGATGAAGGACTTCTTAAATACATTTCTTGTTGCCAGAGGGACTCTACAGCACCTCCCCGAGTTCAAAGGCTCAAACTGGCTGAAGAGAGGATTGAAGTGTTCTGCCAGGATACTCCTCGCTTTCTTCCTTGTCCTTTCTGTAAAAAGTTGGGGCCAGGGGCTTTTGGGGTTTGCCAACTGTTTTGCTTGCCACAATCCTAGAAAGTTTATTCTTCTCACTCACGCTGAGGCCACTACGGTTTCAAAACATGCTGTGTGCATCTCTTGAAAGCAGTTTTCCACAGTTTCAGCATATTGGACATCAAGTGAAACCGAGAGGTGCAGGTGATTAATTATCTTGACTTGGCCACATTGATTTCTTCTGGCTAATGCAACTGTTATTATAACCATTACAGGTTTGGATTATTAGTCCATGCTTCAAAACTGTAACATTTATTTTTATCTAAAAGAACTGCAAGATATTTTAGTATGGCTTGATAGTTTGCTTAACAAACTGACAATGGTGACTTAAATTTAATTACATAAACTAAAAAAAAAAAAAAAAAAAAAGAAAAAGATGCCTTTCTCAGTGCCTTTGACCACGGTACTGATGAAGATCTGGAGTTGGTCCCAGATCGCCCTCAATGGAGGCTCACTGCTCCTAATGCGTGCTATATGCTAATGCTAATGCTAGGTACTGTGTATGTATGAGGATGGGTAAAATGCAAAGACTGAATTTCCTTATAGGGATAATAAAGCGAATCAACCTTCAACTTTTAACCTTTAAAGGCTTATGTTAAACAAAAACTGAAGTCTAACAATGCATTCATTTTCTATTGATTATTACAAAACCTATTAACAGTCACTAATAAACAAAACACATTGTGCAATGTACAAACTTAAAAAGGCTGAGCACATAGATTGGATTATAGATTATAACGACCTGACATGAATATAAACACAGGCGCTGATGTTTTGCATCTTCCTTAAACTCTACTTAAACTAAAACGTGTGCTACTAATTCACATTTCTCACAAAAAGAAGCCCTACATTAACAGTGAATCTTGCACATGCCCAACATGCACCATCTATGAAGAAGCCTCCAAAGTCCTTCCTCTGAGCCTATTTCTCTGACTCCTCCTCTTCCCCGCTGCTATTTTCAGTAGTCCCTCAACTTTTCTCTTCCTGCTCAGGATGAGCATTTTCCCCCAGTGTCAATGGCACAGTGACCCAATGTTCCACATGCATCGGCTGTCCCCAAGCTCCTCTTTTACATAAACAGAGGAAAAAGTACCAAGCCAGCAGCCCAGCAGCCAGGTCCAAATTTATTTTAATCACCTGGAAATCCATTTTAGATGCCTGTAAATGGAAATTTTGGGGCTCCAAACAAATGTGCCTGCATCAAAGTAGGTGAGGTGGAATTGCAGAGGTAATGGTGTTGATAAAATGGATTGTACATAAGCATGACAGTTCTGATGACTAATAACAGCGTGCATATGACAGTGAAGTGTAAGGTCTTTCACTTTCACTTGTATGAATATAGTTGTAGAACAGATATGCATGTTTCATTTGAAGCCTCTACAGACAGTTATTTTCCTGAAATGGTTCTTCTGGTAACACTGGTCTGCCGTTTTACAAATTATCCACCTCAGGAGATTAAAAGTGCTAAATTTTACATACTTTACTAAGATGAATTGGAAAACAAATGACAAAAGTGCTGGTTTGCTGATGTTTTCAGTGTATATGATAGTGTTATTACACATACTTACTGTTTTTTACAAATGTTCTGGTATACACTACCTGCAAAGTGAATGTATTGTCATGTGCAGACAGTGTTTTGAAGTAATTCTGGTAGCTCTGAGACAAACATTCCTTTTGAGTGAAACCCATTCCCTCATTAATTCTCCAAATTTCAAATTTTGACCAAAGACTCTTGGCAACTACAGTCAACCAGCATTTATACAATATACAAGTTTTTCAATATCTCAGACTTGCATCATACTTTCACCCTTGCTTTTTGTCCAGTTAAAATACTTTCATCAGTTTTTTTTATGCACACTCCAAAAAAATGTTAACTCAACAGTGCAACCATTCACTCACACTCTACTGATCTCATTAACAACATGTAGTGAGCACGAGCAAGCTGGTGTTCAATTCACCAACATTTATCACCCAATGTAAACAACAAAAATGCCATATAAACTCGTTCGAAATTGATTGGCAGATTTTCTAGTTTTCTATTCCAGTTCCTCCCACCTACAGAGTCTCAAATTCATGTTGACACTTTGCAAATCTGAAAGTGCTGAGAGATGAAAGGCAGCCACAAGTGGGCTCGGGGTCGACGGTGGGTTCTTTTGTTGCTTTTGCTGTTTGTTCTGTTTTGCCCTGATTCTCCTCAGAAATGCTAATGAAAGAATGTGGGGTTGGCAGCAAACTGACATATTAGCATAACAATAGAAATCATAACAAACACACACACAACAAACACGTGAGGGTTCATCCAACGACACATACGAACACATGTATCAGTATCCCGGCAGTGTCAACCTCTTGCATCCGCCCACACACACACTCACACACTCTCATACTCTTGCCAGGTACTGTAGCTAGTGCCATTATGTAGGAGAAAAGAAGCATTTCAGCTGTGGTCGGGGCATAAAAAGGTCAGAGAAGTGGGATAGCCTACAGACAAAGACATAGTGAATGTGTGTGAGTACTGTTTGCGTGTCTGTTTATGTGTGTGCGCACTCCAGGGAGATGACACTTTAGTGTGTCTCCTTGGAGAAGAGAAGAGCAGGGCCTTTCTGTCTGAGTGTCTCGAGTGTGTCCAGCTGACCATGTCATTGTGTTTGAGTGCCAATAGGAGCCTGGTAATTATCAGCCCTTTACAGACCCCCCACCCACCCACACAAACACTAACACACACACATGCACAGAAAACTAAAATTAAACCTCAGTTGAACATAACCTGAAAAACCCACTCAAAATTACAACTAAACGTCACAAAATGCACGTTTCAATCTAAAGTCCATTGTCAATTAAAGCTGATGACGAGCATATGAGGGCCCATGTTACCGTGGTAGCATAGGTAGATGTAAAGGAAAAACAAAAGCCTCTCAGAGGAGCCAAGAGGGGGGGAAGAGCAAAACAACTCTGTGTACACCTAGAACACAACAACACTTGTAGGGCCCAAGAACAGTAGTTGTTTCAGTTCATTTCACTCACTGAATAAAGCTTCACTGGTTATTGTAGCGCCAGTCACTGAAGTCACACTTTGCTGGATAAAAAACAGGGAACAGAGTCACGGCCCTGAACAGAAATACCATGTACTCTAGCAATTGTATCACTGAAAACCTCTCACATTTAGTTCCCTGATGAAAGCTGCAGGTAGCACTTCAGCCACTTCAGTGAAAAGATGCAACAGCCCTTTCAGTAACATGAAAATTAAAACAGTGATGCTGCAATTAAAGCTTTTTTTTTGAGTTTAATGTTTTGACCTCATACTGTCATCTGGTGGTGCATTATCTAAATACCAGGGGTCAATGTTAAAAATCAGCAGAAGTTAATTTTCAATTCAAAATAAACTCATTTTTCTGTAAGATTTGAGTAAAAACATTTCATTTGAATTGCAAAGAAAGTCTAACAGTAATAGTGCAAGTGTTTGCTTCATCCCTTTGAAATAGGCACACAGACATCAGAATCCTTTTCACATGTATCTGATTAGTTTTCTTACTCTTGTAGGATCTTGCTGTCTGTTGTCTGAGGGAACCCGAAGTCCATAACTTCATCCATTAGCTCATACACCGTCACAAAGTTGTCACGAATACTCTCCTCTTCAAGCTCCTTAAAATACTCCTTAAACACCTACAGAGAGAAACAGCAGGCACACATAACAATATAGTGTAAGCTATGATTAAAAAGTGGCTTGGGTAGATTTTAGTGTTTTCTGGCACTCTGTATATATTAGGTATGAGAAATCTACACCTCAGTGTAAGTACAGCCATCTGCTGGCTGTATTCAAAAGTCCATAGGAAGATTTTACAGGCACAGCACTAAACATGTTACAGACAACAACCTTTCCAGAAAGAAGGGCTGTATCTGCACCTCTTGAATATTTAGAGCTTTTTCTTTGAAACCATCTGCCTGCATATACAGGGGGTTTGATTAATTCAACAAGAATGGACAAAGACAGTATATCTCCGGCTACAAAACAAGCTGAAAAACATGCAGAGTTGAGAAGCACTAGTTAGTTTTCCATTTGTTCCATTAGACAGTGTCATCTTAGTGCTGCAATAAAACAATATTAAGGGATACAGCTTTAATGATATGAACAATGGCCTCAAAAAACATACACACCTGGACTATTTTATAGAGGAAGGAGTACACCAAAGCAGCGTTGGCATTCTTCTTTGTCATCGCCACCACTGAAAAAGAACTGTTAAGAAATAACTGTACATACATGAACCACAGAATATATCAATAATCAGATATCAGCAAACTACAGATATGTGGTGAATACTTCTAAGTGCTGTGAAAGGTTGAGATAAATGCAAAGAATTAAAAGGTTACCAGAATGCAGCTTACTTGCTAGGAACTTAGAACATGGCCACAGGGAGATAAAACAGCTCAGTTGTCTAATGCAGTGCAGTGGGAATACCACTTACTCACAACTGCAATATCATGCTGAATTAATAATGTGTAAGGAAGCCTGACTGCCCAATCTCACATAGAAAAAAAAAAAAAAAAAAAAAAGGCCGATATACAGTGTGCAGCACATCACAGTGAAGCTGTGTTCAATTTTTCAACTGGCTGTGATACATGATGTGATAAAACAGAAGTTGAGGAGCTCTGATGCTGCCTGCAGCAGAAACCTGAAGCACGGAGAACCTGAAGCACAGGACTTCCAACAGAGAGAGGAAGCAGCTGGTATGCAAAGCAGGTATCTCTGCTAAACTGTATATTTAGTCAAGCTTCTGCAGACATAATAACACCTATTACTGATGGTAAGTCTGCAGCCTAGTAGGACCAGCATATAATATGTTGAACTGTAAAATTCACTTTGGATGTTCTGCAGATTTTCAAGGATGAACTTCATTCAACATGGGCTTCATTTCGGATACAGTAGAGGTTGCTGTGTTTGATCCACAGGAAGTGCGAGGAGCCGTGGCTGACCAGTGGCGTCATCTCCGCATCCTCCTCTCTCTTCATCAGGATGGGCATGAAGTGGTCAATTTCGTTCATGTCCATATTCCCCATGTAGTTACGGCAGATGAGCACCTGAATGCATCACACAGAGAGCAAAGTGTAAAAGCAGAAGACGCTGTGATGAAGAGTACAGCCCTACAAATTATACAACGTTCATAGGCTTTGTGCATTTATACTCTGAGCATCAAGAATCCCTCACTGAGTAAAAACTTAATGTCCTGGGTCAAGCTGATCTATCTAGGAAACCAAGTTCTCTACTTTCTAATGAGTATTGATTTTCGCAGCTTATAAAGACTGTGGCAAGACTCAGATAACGGCTTGAATTCATTCAAACAGAGGTGTGCCAACATGAAACAGCACAATAAATACAATGATGCGTCTCCTTGGCTCTCTACAGTGTATGTCTATACTGTTACCTTTTGGATGAAACAATAAAACACAGAGAAACAAGTGGACAAAAATGGGGATGCCACTATAAAGTATAAGTTAAAGATTTGACATCACACTGGTGAAGACTACTTAAAATTGTCATTACAGTGTTTAGACTCCAGGTCTGTGAAGTTCTCCAAAGACAACATTGCATTGGATTGTAAATCTTTAGTTCAGCTATTGCCAATACGAACAGTATAGAAAACAGAGGTGATTTGTAGTGTCACTGTGGTTGTTTTTGGTCTAAAAACAAAGCTAAGCTAACAGAGCTACGATGTAAACTATCAGCTGATGCAGCACGTGACTTCCAAGCACACGGGTACTGACTATGATTTTTTGTTTTTGTTTTGAGGGAGAGAGCTTAATGATACCATACTAATGAGATTCTCATTTTATTGAGTGATTAAGTAGCGTTAAATCTTCTGTGATTTTTGTAGCTGTGAGTGTGTTCTGGTACACAACCTCCCCCTGCTGTTGAGAGTCTGGATTCTCAATACTACCTACAACCCCTTTAACCAAGTCTTCCATCTCAGTGGACTGAGAAAGCAATGGAAGGGGAAAATACAACATAACAATAAATGACCCAAAAAGTCAGGTTACCACGACAACCAGCAGGACTAGTTATTTTAAGTCAATGATTTGAAGTGATAGCACTACTATGAGAAGTAAAGTGGAAAAACCTGCCGAAACTGACACTTTCAGATTCAGAGCCTGTAACAGAGCCGCATACATCCAGCGACTCATCTCATCAATGTAGACGACTGGGACCATGTCAAAAGCAGTATTAGGTGCCTCCATCTTGACATTTAAGGATTCACTGACTGTTGGCATTCTATCATCCAACAATGCTGTTCACAAAATCGACAAGATTCACTTCAGTGAGCCCTAAGAAACCACCACACCCACTACTTTTAATAGAAACACGCACACACACACACACACACTCACACACACACACACACACACGATGAGTCAGCAGTCTTGCTCAAGTCCGGACACACACACACACACACAGCAAAGTGAAGAAAGAGATCAAAGCTTCTACGCTTGAGGGATCTTGATCACACACAAACACAAAGCTTTAATAGAGGAGTCTGTGTTGGACGGAGGTCACATGGGGGCACACGCAACAAAGGCTGCAGGAAATAAGAAATAAAAAAAAGGAAATTCCTGGACAGTAAAGTAATCTGGTGGAGAAAAAAGGATATGAACAGGCCACTGCGCAGCTTCTGTGAGAGGAGACGTAAACCAGAGAGAAGGGGTCAGAGGTCACTGGAGAAAGAGAATGAGAAATAGACGAACATTTGTAAGACTGTGCAAAGTTGAAGGTCCCTGGTAGAATACACAGAGATGTAGTTTTTCCAACCTGAAACTAATTTTGAAGAGAAAATGTGGGCATTATTCTTCTAACTACTTTTTAATCTATAGTGGATTGTTAAAGGTTAATATAATAATGACAGTATAGGAAAGGAAAAAGCAAATAGTCCATTAATCACACGCAATCATCCCTGCTCCATGAAAAACAAAACACTAACAACACATAATATTTATGGGAAAACACAAAACTGGCAAACTGATATAAAACCATTAATTTATCAAGAAATTCACTGAACTTACAATTACCCAAAATAAGTAGGTGGGAGTGATTTATTTATGAACCATTATAACTGTGTTTCCCATTTTAGAATACTAATACTAGTTATGGGCCACTATCTGCTCCACTTCTGACACAGATGGTCTGTAAAACGTCCTTTCAGTGGTGATTCAACCAATTAATTCTCCACTCCAAACTGCTAATTTACTCAGTTGTTGTCATCAACTGGAGCTGACAATACACACCATGGGATAATAGAAAAAGGCATATTGTTTCATTAGGCTCTGTTTTAGTATTTTGGATGAAGTGCATTCTTCCATGTAGTGGGAAAATTGCATAAAGGAAAAACAAACAAACATGGAAGAGAGTGAATATGACACAGAACAGAGTCATTATTTTAGGTTGTGGTGGTTTTAAACCATTTCTTAATTGCATTCACAAAACAATGATTGTACCGAAGGGATGGGTGATATGGTGAAAAAAAAAAAAATCATATTATGGTCTTTTGAGGTAGAGTCAGAATCTGAATCGCAACTTTCTTGGCAATGTAGACCAGTTAGAACCAAACTATATGTTTTCCTGTAGTTTTCTCTTGTTTCTGTAGGTTTAGACTGTGTGTGATGACTTTAGGGATTATAACCTAACTAAAAATTCTGCATTTTGCATTATGTCAGGCTGAAATTATAACAATATTGACAACATAGTTGTGAGATCAACCAGCCCTGTGTCATAGTACATATCACTGTGACATAAAGAACATTTTGGGAATGGTGCTGCACTCAGTGAGGGTGTTTGAATGTTTTTAATATCAATTCTTTTATTTTGTGTGATGCCCAACCCTCTTGGGTGGTCAAAGGACATGTTCTGGTATCCTATCTGTCTTGCCCACTTTGGATTTATTCCAAAAATAGGTGTGTGTGGCTCAGTAAAATGCATGTCTAGAAAATCATTTCAGTGATGCATGTTCAGTGATGCATGACTCAGTTGTTGAAGAAAAACAGCAATATCGAACATCTCCAAAATGGATCCTTTTAGCGTGATAATGTCTGTAATACTAAGACCTAAGACCATGGATGGGAACAAAAAGCACGTTACATTTATTAAACAACCAAACTATATTCTTTTCATATTTCTTTAAGACATGTTTAGGTGATCAGTTGAGATGTTCCATTCACTTCTGCATGTAATATATAATTTTTAAACCTTCTTAGTTTGCCTTCAAATTGAACATCTGTCCCCCCCCTCGTAGATACTAACGATTGATATATTTTACATATAAATATACTGTGTTTAACATATTCCAACCAATAGAATCTACAAGGTGGGCAAGAATGTTATTTTAGATTTTAAAAGTCAAACCTAATGATTTTAATGTATTTTCCAACATGATATTCAAATGAGTTCAGGTCAAAGGTCATGTTTGGTCATTATATGGAGCTGGATACGTATTAAAGGCACTATTTACGGATTATATGATATATAAGTTTATAAAATTGCATAAGAGCTTTGATGTGATTTTTAGGAAATATTGCTGGTGTAAGGTGATGTCAAAAGGGGTGAGTTCAGCTGCAGCTGTAGCAGCATCTGGAGGTTTAGATAGTTAGAGAATATCAATATATGGTATCATAGGATGGATCCTTCTGGAATCCAAAATTCAACTATTTTTGAGTAAGTCTATGACAGTGGGCCAGGTAGGTACAGAAAGGAGACAAACCCTTTCATTAAGAATCACAGTTTCTTTTACACCTGGTCCTAAACCAAACACTTTATTCTTTCCCAAGCTTTTGGTAGCAAATAAAAAACCTTTCCTACTGAAGTCTTCTCTAGCTTTTCATAAAGAACCTGCCAGAATAAACCTACAAATGGATGACGTTACTAACATCCTTTTAGACAGGAGAGTACAACAGAAAAAGGAACCTCACTTTTTAGTGCCACTGAGACAGTGCAAACAAACTTCAGTTAATAATGTCTGACAGTGTGTAGTCACGTTCACATCTTAAAGTAGGTGAAAATCATTTCTTAGCAGCTGATTGAGAGTCTACATAAATTAATCATCAAACTACATCATCTGTAATTCCTTGAGATTTAATCAAATCCATTCATGGTAATAGATTATGACAAGCTTCTCGCTGACTGGTATTCCCCATTCAGATGTTCCCCGTTGTTGATATAATGGTGCGTGTTGAATTTCTTTTGAAACAGGCGTTTGTTTTGTGGAGCAACCTCAGTCGGCCTACGCTACAGCTGAGAGCATACCAACGCACTGAGATGTTGGGGGGGGAGTCGCCAGCTTGCAGGTTGATCCTGTGAGTCTGGAAACTGTGACAAATATGGCCTTGCTGGAATCACAGAAATGATTTGGAATAGGTTATTATTCACCCCCTGACACTGAACAGTCAAAATATCACTGTTGAGTTGGTTGAAATGTGTGTGCGCCTGTTAAACCCAGATTAAAAAGGAAAACAGTCGTATATTCAGCAGGCAGAAGACATCAAACAGAACACCTCACACAAACATTTAGCATATTTCATGCCCCAAAGCAGAGCACAGCTACTTAATAATCCAGGTCTCATTAAATTCAACTGTGAATGTTTTACTTCCAAGTTAAATCACTGCACCCTGATAAAAACTAGTGACTCATGCAGCCATGATAAGCACTTTTATACAAATATTAATACATACACACCTTCACTGCATTATCAAAGACCTGATCAAACATTAGATTCATACCAATAGAGTTGAGTGTAAATAACTTGAAGAGATTAATAGTTTAAGGGGCTCAATGTTGTATTGATATTCCAAAATCTCAAAAGCAGGGGGAAATCACGTACCAGAACACACGTAGGAAAACAAAAACCACCAACGAATCAATACCATATATCCACAGACTGTATCACTCACTGAATAAAGTATAAAGCTCATTGTTTACACATCTGTATTACGGTATCATCATGTTTTCTTCGTCAAACTCAAACTCATAGATCCTTAGTCAAAAAAACAGTGTCTTATAATCTTCACATGCTGAATCAGCTGATAGTTTACATTATAGCTCTGTTAGCTTAACTCTGGTTTTAGACAGACAACAGCCACAGTAAAACCATGAATAACCTCTGTTTTCTGTACGGTTTGTATTGTCAGCAGCTGCACTAAAGATATGTTTGGAATCGTCCAAACTGTCACAGTTTAGTCTGAACTGTGGGTCAACAAACAGCACATTAACAAAGATAATATTACATAATAATTTGCATCATAGTAAAATTCACTCTATGTAGAAAAAAAAACACTGCTGTTTCATCATCAAACTCCATTCTTTTCATTTAGAGCTGTTTCCAGTGGAGAAAACAACAACCGTGCTTCTAGCTTTCATCACTTTGTCACTTTCTTTCACTCTAAAAGTTGTTTGTTAGTGGTTCTCATCCCATCTCATCACTTTCTGATGCTTTGGTCAAAGGCCCTGTGGCGCTGGTTTTCCTCACCATAGGAGACCAGCAGAGTGACTCACTACTGCCTCTAGGGGTCACAGAAATTTATCAGACTGTATCACCATGATCAAATCTTTGGAACAATTTCAAAGCTCTTTAATCAAAACACACTAATGAGACTTTGAGGTCATTTTTTAATATCTGAGAGTAGAAATGCTATATATACCCCCTTTGTTAAACCACTAGCTTTTAGCTAAGACAAAGTACCATAAAGTACCATCTTTTATTGCTTAGTGCTCTTCCTACTGCTTTTTTTTTTTTTTTGCTTGACTTGAGCTTCCCAGAAACAACTCTAACAGCTGTTTATGATATAACCCTGGTGACTGGGTACACACAGCAATCAGCGGCTGTTGACAGAGTGTGAAATCAATAGGAGCCACTCACCGACCGCTAAAGGCAAACAGGAACCAGAAAACCATCAGTGGACTCTACGAGGCTAAAAGGCAAAACAGGAATAGGAACCCCATGTGCTAGGCGACTGTCAGTTTGACACACCCATCAACACTGATAACAATCACAGCACTAATGTTAAATGCACTCACAATAATAGCACTGTGAGGAGTTAACAGTAGTTTACTTGTCAGTGTAATTACTGCACACTGAAGAATAGAAAAAGAGGGGACTGAGTTACTCATCTGTTGCAGCTATTTGACTTTGCGTAGCAGGCTGACAGAGGCAGCATCCAGTCAAATACCAAGTCTTGTCATACATCGATTTATCATTTAAGGCAGATTTAAAGTAAAAATGTTGTTTCTATTGTCAGTTTCTATAAATGTAAATTTTCCTTCATTTTTTGCTTGATAATCAGCAAATCAGGTAGGTTTGTAGTAATAATTCAGACCTGGATTATTAACCAACTAATCAATGTACGGACAAAAGTATTAGGACACACTGGATTAGAACAGGTGGCAGAGCTGCCAATGATTTTACACTGAGATAAATGTTGTTCCAATAAATGTTTTTATTTTGTCTTCAGGGCTAATTATGTTTGCATTGTGTCTAGTTTTAATTAAATGTACTCAAGATTGACATTTTTTGTCATTAGAAATGTTTTGAACCTCTACATTTCTGAAATATTTGTCATGTTCTGAGCATAAATCATTTTAGCCACAAGTAATCAAGTGGTTTCTTTAACTCTCATTCAAAAAAAATTGTCCTTTATAATTAAAATTAGTAGTAATTTTACAACTGACCTGAAAATTTTTTAAATAATTTTAAGAGGGAAAAATGCCATGTATGTATTAGTCCTGGCTTCTAAAATATATAGAATATTACTTGTATTTCTTTGTCTTTATAAGAAACATATTCTAGATTCAGATTTCTGTTTTTAAAACTCGTGAATCAACTGAGAAAGGTTTTGACTGATTAACCAACAATGGAAATAGTCAGAGTTGCTGTTTCAAGCAAACACATTCTCAGTTCTAGTTTATCCCCAGCAGCAGTGTCTATCAAAAATGCTACATGCAGAAAATCCCGAAGCCTTGTTTAGTTAAAATTTACACTTCTGGCAGGTGAAATGTGCTCCTACTCATAACAACCCAACTTCTGCTGTCACCACTTATTTAAAATTCTACTGGGAGCACTGGCAACAAATGATGCCATGCTGATTTCAATAGCCTGACATTTCAGTCTACATAGCAGGTCACAGGAGCCTGCAGTGTGGCGTCTGGTGGCCAGGAGGTACAACAGCCGAGGAAGGGGGTGGGTGTTGGTGGGGAGGGAGCTCAGGTTGGATGCATAGCGGCCAGAGGTGGAAACAAGACCTCCTTCTGCAGCCGCTGTGTATTTTTAAGAAACCAGTCTACCTGTCTGATAGTTTGTTTCACAGGTGAATATTTACCCCTTTCATTCGCCATCTAGTGAACTCAGCTTGAATTAAAGCAAATACAAGGTGATTATTCTGCTTTCTTGCTGTAATGCAAGACGTGGGACCTCGTCTGGTCAGGTCAGACAGAAAGGTGAGGAGCTACTAAGTTGCCCCGGGGCAAGAGATAAATGGATACAGAGAGTGAGAAAAAGAGAAAACCTTTAATCTGCACAATCAGACACCAAGACTATGAGGAACGGATCGTTTTCCCTGATGGGCACTGTCAAGCATATACGGCTTCTTCAGCAATTCCTTTTCTCCTCAAATAAATTAACCCTCAGAGGTTTAGATGGAGAATCTGAGGAACAACGAGATATTGTCTGAATCCAGCATAGTCTTTTATTCATCTCATACTACAACGATCATGGGAGAAACAAGTATCTTTATTGCAATATGTATAGGTTACATTTCCTCAAAATCTGCCTGGATACTGTTAGAGATGCTTCTGTCGTCATTTATAATCATCATGATCAGAAAAAGTACTGCTTACTTTCTCTAGAAGTGTTAGAAAAAGTAGCAATAATAAGATGGTGCCTTTGAATCACTTATTAATATACATTAGAATGAATGAATGAATGAATGAATGAACGAATGAATGAATGAGCGTTTTCTTTTGGACATATAAAAAGCACAATACAACCACCAATAAAAGCAAGTGGCCAAAGCAAATGATCAACATACGACAACCACAACAAAACAAAAAAAAAATCAATATGAATACTACAATTTTAGTGTCATTTACACATCCGAAAAGGAGTGGGAGGAAGTAAACACTTATTTAATCCCACCCCTGCATTACAAAAACAACACACAAACTCTATCAGTCAATATTAATACAGCATGTGTCTATATCAATCAATATAATTAGCAGATATGCAATACTATATCTTAATCAGCTACATTTGTGCTAAATCTAAACCCATATAAATACAATTGGCTATAATTTCTAATACCTCCCTAAAGTAAATGCCTGTTGTTTTTTTTCCAGATTTTTCAGGAAACACAGAAAACTTCACCAGAAATTGAGTATTTGATGAATTAGGCAAAAAATAATTTTTGTCAAAAAAATTTCTCTTCAGGAACGTGACGATATACAGTTTCCCTTATAATTTATACTATATATGACTCAATTATGTTTTTACAGAACCTACAACTATACTAGTTTATAAATACAATATATAAAACATAGAATTTATACATTATTTGACCTACATTTGCAGTCCCTGCTGCCTCATATATCCCTATAATTAAAACATTGATTAAAATATAGTCCCACTTACTTTCATGGGGTTGAATTAATCTATTAATAGACTACATTTCAATAAATGGTAGCCTAGAAGTAGGTCCTATATCTCACATGTAGCCTATTTCTGTCTCCCTCAGTGCATACGGGTCTGGGGTTTTAAGGAAATAATGTAGTCAGGCTGCAAGAGTAAAGTTTTTAACTTTGAAATAGGACACATCACATACAATAAGGCTGCATCGCTGCACAAAAACAAGCCCTCTGTGTATGGTGAACATTGGTGGAACGAGTTTAGCGAGTTGAGCCTCTTTGCTGAATGCTCTTCATCTTACATGAGGGTAAGAGGACACACACCGGATTAAAGTTCGCCTGTCTTCGCCCGCAGATTAATAAAAGTATGCCTGACTTATGTTGTGCAGTGGCTACGAGGACAAGCCGGAAAATGCCGTTGAATTTTGTGGAATATTAAATCAGATAGTAGCAGGTGTTTCCTTACTCATATGTCAACTTCCCCCACAAACAACAAGTCGCTCCTAACTTACCTTTCCCTTCAGGTCCAGGATAAATATCGCAGAAGCCGACATGTTGGTGGAGAAAAATCCTCGAGTACAACAACTACGGTGGATAATATCTGGGTCTGCTCTGAGATATGGGTCACTTAAACGGGATTCTTTTCTCTCCCATCATCCTCCTTCCTCTCCTCCACTCTCGTCAGTCGATGTGTTTCGCCGCAGTTCGCTGCTTTTTCCGGAGCAGAAGAAATGACAAGCGAACGGACACGAGGACAGAGCAGACTTCCGGTGAGGAGGAGGAAGGTTGTACCGGCACGAGGAGGAGGAGGAGCACAGCTGTTAAATACAGATAGAGATACAGATGAACTTTATTGGTTTAGCCGTCATTCATTCATTCATTCGGGCAATTACTTTTTGTTTTATTTTATTTTATTTTATTTTATTTCATTTCATTTTATTTTATTTCCTCATTTGTTCCTTCATTCGTTCCTTCATCCATCCTATTAGTAAGTCACTTTATCATTTTATTTTATTTCATTCATTCATTCATTCATTCATTCATTCATTCATTCAATTGGTTAGTTACTTAAATTTAATTTTTTTCATTCATTTAATGACATAATTTAATTATTTTATTTCATTTCATTTTATTCATTTGTTTGTTCATTCATTTATTTATTTGGTTAGTTGCGTATTTTTTTATGTATTTATTTATTTTTCAATTCATTCATTTTTTTTCGTAGCAGAGCCTTCATTCATTGCAGCAGACACTAAACAAACTATATGTGTAAAAATGTGTCATTATTAATATTTGTGTGTCTGCGTAGTGCTTTGTTGTAAAAAGGTAGATAAATAAATAAATACAAGTGAAAGTGAAACTGGACGTCTGTAACACTATTTAACAGCATATCTCAAACCAACCTATTCTGTTTTATCTTTGATAAACCCACTCTCACCTGTTAAACAGGATAACCATTAAATAACCAGATTTATGTCCTTAATTGAAACAAAGTTTAATAAATATATATTCACAGCTGAGTAGATAGTTTTTAACGTACTTTACTGGTGAGATGCTTTTTTTAATAACTGACCAAATGGAGATCTTTTGGCTCTTATAGTTCTTATAAACAAATGTAACCCTAAATGTACAGTGATTTTATGATATAAGCCAAACTACATGAGGAGATAAACTTATTCTTACAACTACAGAAACACACGAAAAATGGAAGTATGCATGTAAAATATTTGTACTTTTTGCTATTGTAAATGCGTTTAGTATAAAGTTATTTCTATTATGTTGGGGTTTTTTTTTAGGAAATCCACCAGCAAAATGCATTATTTTATTTTGTTTTATTTTATTTTATTCATCTCATTAATTTCTGATTTTAATTTCTACACGCCCATCTCTACTTTTATTATGAAGGCTGGTTTTCCTGGTTCCTGTTCGGCTCGCGGTGCTCTCTGTGCTCTTGACGCGTCGGGTTTCCGGGCAGCAGCCTCGCCTGACAGCTTCACCAGCAGAGCTGTCAGACCGCTCTCATCAGCTGGATGGTCTCTGAGGATCCGAGACGCTCCAGGCCACTTTTCGAGACGCAGTGTCACGCTTAATTACTGTTGTTTGTATCACTAATATAAAGTTAAAAGGTGAGTGTGATGGTTTGTGACCGGTGAAGCATCTAGTCCTTCAAGTTCATCCATGTTTTGATGACAAACTTTGACCCATGTGTTCACCTTCTTACATATTTAATGTGTTGTCACATTTTTTAACAACGTAGTGTAGAAGTACTGGTCTTCTGTCTAAATATTCAGTGACTAAAGTGATAAATAAATGGATAATTGTATATCTATGTAAATAAATATAAAAAATAAAAACATAAAAATATATATTTATGTAAATGAATCTAAAATATAAAAAGTGATGCCTGAAAGTTTGCGAAAAATTATCTCTAGGTTGTCGATGGTGTGAGTTTTGGAGACCTCAGACCTTATTTATTGTACAGAAATATGGGTCTGATCTTTATAACTACTGTAGTTTCACGACTGGTGTAAAAACCCGATCATGTTTTTGGTCATTTATGCACAAAAAAAGAAGAAATTCTGAGTGGTTCCCATAAATTCCAGCACAAATTACCATGCATGTAGTTGTCGCACTCACCCACTGAAAAAGCAGGAACATGTGTCATTAGTCTACTGACAAAGAGCCAATGTCGAGAACTTTTGTCAGGTTTTAAGGCTTTTTCTGTGATAAAACGTCTGACTCACTAGATAGTCACCACAGGCTTTTCATGTCACTTAATTACTTTGCAAGTTCTCTTTAGATATTAGCAATCATGGTATTGATACATACCAAACACAGATACATTCATTTTAACACTTACAAATTAAACATGCATAATGTTAGAGTTTGTAATATTTGTCAGAGATGTAAAAAGTATACTTGGGTTTTTCTCCACATGCTTTGGAAACATCTAGTCCTGGGAAATCTTCAGAAATATTTTATGACAACAACTTATGAAATGTTAAAAAGTCCTATTGACTTCGTTGCTGAAGTTCAGGTACTTGGTGACCTCAGTTCATTGGACATGATGCATCGTAGACAGTAAACAAACATTGCAGCAAAAAATGGTTTTGAATAAGTTGAAATCTAAGGAGTCCCCTATGTGGATCAGTGAGCTTGAGTACTCTTCCTCCTGAGAAAGTACTCAAAGCCCATAAACGTTGTACTAATCTGGGCCCAATTTTTAATGTCTTGCCGTTACATACTAATCAGCCTGTTAGTTCACAAACTCATATTTTCATGTGACGACAGCCTCCTTTTATCCAAACTATTACAAATAAACAATAACTATATACAAATGTTATATAACTTTTAAACATTAAACATTGAAAATCACATTATTTATAGGATGAAATTAGTTTATCAGTTTTATGTCACAAACAAATTACAATTAATCTAATCTTTAACTTCTGGAGTTTCTTATTTTGTAGCACATACATTAAGATTTATTTGTATTTATTGTAACATGCCTTGATATACATGTTGTACAGAAGTCTCAGGTTACCTGTTGTTTTTGCAGGGTTGCAATGAGAATAAACATTCATTCTTGTTCTCTTTTCTTCAGATTCAACAAGAAAATACAGAAAACATGTGCACAGCCTTAAAAGACACACAAGAAACTGAACTAAATGTGTTCTAAAGGTTAAAGTCACTATTTAGTGTGACCTCTGACCCCATGACAAGAAGCAGCACAAATGATTATAAACATCCTACATGTGTTGAATGGAACCTGGTATAAAACATCAGGAAATTAATGCAATAAATCTCATATTGTCTGAACAAAAGGTTAAAGATATGTTAAGTGCAAAGGGAGGTCACACTAAATACAACCACTGGTTTATAGAAGCTGTTTTTTCACATAAACCTTTGTTTTTACTGCTGTTCATACTTTACATAAATACAGATTGGATCTTAATACAGAGACAGAAATGCATCTGTGTGTTCGTTAGAAAATACTAAACCAACAAACCCAATGGACCTGAAGGATCCACAGACTGCAGATCCATTTTTGTCATATCACACAGGTGCTTTATTCATTGTTTTTCATGTCAGTCAGTTTCTAATTACTTCATGCTGTGGTTTTCTGTGTATTTTCAAAACTACATCAGGGTCCTATAGGATCCATTTCTGCCTATGTAGATATAATAGATGGAACTATTCACTTGCCATGGGTCTTAATTTAGACTGTCACGCAATGTCAGGGGGAGGGGGGAAACTGTCAGTCACTGAAGGAGACACACACACATCAGACACAGAATCCTTGTGCTCTATATTATCAGCTTGTAAAGAAAAATATACATTTTCATTTTACACAATATTCATAGCAACTTTCCAAAATAATAATGAAGCTTTTTCAGATGACATTAATTTCATATCTTACAATCATTACATTTTGCTGTGAGGGTTGTTTGTTACAGTAGTTTATTCCACTGATTGTCCCTTTTTGTTAAATATGTTGGAGGTTTAACATCCAGTCAGTGACAACATAAGACAAGTGCAAAATGTTAATATCATGCGGATCTGTTTAAACATGTATGGCCTATTCCAAAACTTTAATCTGTCAAACAATCAATTTACAACCAAATGATAAAAGATACAAAACTGAAAGGTCATTTCTGGCTTAAGATCCTTATTTAAAATACTGCACTGTTAGTTTTACACCTGGAAACTAAATGAAGCCCGACAAAAATATGGACGTTATTCTGAAATGTCTGAGTGACTTTAATGGGTCTGTAGACCTCACATTGACCTCACACACTGCTGCCATTTTCACACACATCGTTCAGAGTCAGTTTCTGTTTTCAACTAAAGACACTTCTGAGCACTCACTGGTAATTACGTTTTCTGCTTAACTTATTCCCCCGGTTCCAGTGTCTGTGTGTGTGTGTGTGTGTGTGTGTGTGTGT
>JAPQRQ010000019.1:4070208-4081932 GCA_037367365.1 Apogon talboti | reverse complement strand
GTAAAAAGAGCATTCAGTCAGTACACTGAATAGATACAAAGTAGGAAATATAGAAATGTAACTTACAAATCAAAAAAGACATTAAGATTAATTATTTAATTAATTAAGATAAGATAGTTACAGCTGTTATGTACATGTTTGAATATATTACAGGTTGGATAGGAAAGATATTTATATGTACACCTATATACACATATCTGCATACATAATATATATAGACGAGTACAGATAATGCATTTGAGTATGGTTTATTGTACAGATTATTTGGAGCAGTTTCTGTTGTTAATATCCCTCCCTGCTGTTCTTTTGATGTACATTTCTCTTTTTTGGACAAAGGCAAGAGGATTTTTAACACTTCTAATGGCATGCTGTCATTGTTCTTTTCTTTCATTTTTCAGTGGCTGAACGCATTTTTATTTCATAAATTCCATTCATTCATTAGTAGAACCAATTGGACAGCTTCTCTTATCAGTGTGTGCAGCAGTTCCATTATTGTACCCATTATTTGGAAAGAAACTGCACTTTTTGACTGTCATATATATCAACACAAGCATCAGCACAAACAGGAATTATTCTTACAATGTTATGGGTGAAAAACCAACCTGGTGTGTCACACTGGCTAATGGTGTCGACCTCCCTCAGCCGTGTGTGTCTGTAGCTGGCCAGGTAGCGCCGGACCACCTGACACTTAGCCAGGAGGGCGATGAGAATGGAAATAGAGATGGCAGTTGCCAGGACCGCCACCAGGAACTCCCAGTTATGAGAGGCGCTGTTCACTGGCGGGTTCATTAGAGTACCTGGAACAGGGGAAATTAAAAGTCATCTGAATGTGTTAATGTTGGACCAGCCTCCTGTGTTATCGTTCATCATGTGGAAATGACCTAAATTTCCAACTTCATCCTAAAGTCGACTCTGTACGGACCCACAGTGAACCTTCTGTGAATGTTACTACTTAGACAAATGATCTAAAATCCAGTTATACTCTAGGTCTGCCCCCAGTGACGACTCTCTAGCAATTATTTCTCCAGTCTTCATATATTTATGATTTCACTTTATATATTTAGGATCTAGACCTTCAGTCTGAGCTTGATGCTTCTCATTGTCTTTGTATCTATATAAAATCATCTGTGTGAAACCAGGACTGCATTGAAACATGATCTGAACTAGTTTTCAGTTGCCCCCACCTTAACCACTGCAGGTGGATTAACTGAACATTTTTAGTGCTGATGGACTCTAATGAATCACTATAAGCAATCTTTAATTCACTTTTTTTCTTCCTCTTTTTAGTCTGTTTTTATCTGAATCATATTTGTTGTTTTTAAATTCTATTTATTCAAATTTCTCTTGTTGTTTTGATCTCTATTGTATTTACTTATTTTTACATATGTGCTTATTGATCATTTCTGTCCCCGAGTTGTAATTTTCTTTAAATTCCGTTATATTCTTTGCTTTTCTCATGCTGTAGTCCATGTTCTACCCTGATTTTTTAAAATGCTATTATTACCTTTGTCTGTAAAGCACTTTGGGTCAATTTCTGCTGTTTTTAAATGTGCTATATAAATAAAGTGACTTGACTTGCTAGCTTAACAAAATACACACCTGTTTTTATGAGCAGTTTAATAATAGTGACCTGCTGAGAAAATAGAGATGTGAATAATGAATCAAATGTCTGGTGCTAGTTTTTGATTCACTTGTAATCTGTGTCCAGTATATTCCATTTAATATCCAAACTGTGGCTGATTACCATAGTATAATTTGTCCCCCCTTTGCATCTATGTAAAAGCATCTCTGTCGAATATGATCTGAATTTGTTTTCACTTGCGTCCACCTTACCTCCACTCCTGCGGGTGAACACTTTTAGTTCTGACAGACTCTAAAGAAACACACAAAGAAACTTAAACCCATTTTCTAGCTTAGCAAAATACAACCAGCAGGTCCAGACCACTGCATCACTGTCCACATCTGTTTTTTTATGAATAGTTTAATAATATTGAACTGCTTATAATTTAGAGATGAGGATAGTGATTCAAACATCTGAGACTAGTTTCTAATGACCCGCAGTTCATGCTACATGAGAAAAATGTCTAGAAAATGGTTTGACTTCCAGTCGTAGCCAGTGTTTATTTTTTAATACCCAAACTGTGACAGCCAGAGTATCATTTCATTATCCTTTTCATCTATGTAAAATCATTTGCAAACTAAGATGATTTCACAGTCAGTCATCTGCAACCACCCACTTGTTTTTAGTTGAACTCTACCTTAATACCTGCAGGTGGAGTAAGCAAACACTTTTAGCACAGGCAGTCTCTAAATAATGATTATACACAACATTTTTCTTTATCATGCTAGACTAGCAACTTGATGGGAAAAAGAACATGATGCCCTCTCTCTCTCTGCCCTTGAGCAAGGCACCTCAATCCTCCATTTGCTTCCCAGGCACCTGACGTGTGGTAATGGGTTAAATGCGGAGGTTCCATTTCAGTGTATATTGCATGTACAAAACTCTTTTCCTCTCATTGTAGTTTTACCTGCAACTGTGATTAGTTTAGTTGAACAGTCAATCAGATGTTCTCATTGGCTAATGCTCAGTCGACTATTAGGGGACAGCCCCAACTATTGAATCCCTATGACCTTTGTTTCTGTAGTAGATGTAGCTGAACTCTTACCATTGTGTGTTGCCGTTGGTGTTGCTGTTGCTGTAGAGAGTGGTACCTTTGATGATGGTTCCATCTGGCTTTACTTTTGTTTTGCGAGTCTCTTTTGGAGAGTGAATTCTCCGGTGTGGCTCAGTTCGATTCTTGTTGGATGACACCTCCCTCTCGCCTTGGGGCACCATTAACCACCGTCTCGCATAAAACTACGGATCATGGGCTTGTGCAGATGTCAGTCAAAAACAGTTCTTGTGACCTACTGGCTTAGAGCGTCTCTCCTGAGTCTCCACTGGACACTGAACAGATTCTTATTCAGTCAAACCCCGGGGCAGGTGCTACTTTCCTCACAGGCTGATGTTATAGTCAGAACTATTTGACCTTTAATGTCCTCAAAGAGTAAAAATTAAACAGGATCTGAGGGCAGTATTGCAGGTCAGCATCTCCCCAGATGAGGGAGGTAGTCGTCTGGAAGATTCCTCTTGACCACAAGGGAGACGGACCTCCACAGCTCCACTAGGGGGCAAGGTTGAGTGGAGGGGGGGACTTCTTAAGTGAGAGGCAATGGCATTATCGTCCAGTGTATCTGACATAAGATAAGGTGCTGCACTCTGTAGAGAAACAAAGAGTGTAATGAAGTTAAAACAGTACAAATCTGTCTGTCACAGTTCTACGCTTGCATACAAAGGGCATTTTTAAGTCATGCAGAATATCAGTAATATTTTATAACTGAGCCACGCAAATGGAACAGGAACAAGAACAATCAAATGACCTAAAAATCTCACTAAGTGTCTGTACAAAGTCTAAATGTGTCATCATGAAAGACAGACAGAGCTCAGTCTGAATAATCCACACGTCATAATCGAATAGGAGCTGTCAGGAGCTTAGGAGGAGATCATCCACAACAGGAAAATTGTGTCGCAAACAGGAAGTCGCACGTACTGCAGATCCTTCCTCTGTAGGTCTGTCTGACACTAAGCATTGGCAAAATTGGTGATCACTCATTTGTGTGTTTGTCAGTTGTGTGAAATGTGTGTGTGATACTATAGAGAGTTTAAGAGAGGGAGAGACAGTTGACTATGTACGTCTCAGAGCTTCAGAACACAAAAAGTCCCACTACATATCACATCAGATGTGAACAAACACCAACACCATAGCATTTTAATGACATGTTAATATGACTTACTATAAGGGCAACATATAACTACACATATACACTATACATGACCCCCATCATATTGGATTAAAACTCTTGCAGTAATGTGTCCACATTTAGATGTGTGTTTGACTTTGACTTAATAGCTGTCAGGGCTGTCCAGAACGCAAATGCAAAATTATGATGCTTTTTTCTTTGTATAAAAGAAGGCCTTTGTGTAGAACTGTTTGCAAATTTGCAACATATTTGCATATCTGAGTCAAAGGGTGACATGCTGTTTATTATAGGTATCAGGATGTAACTTTGAACTTGTATTAACGTTCTTGTGTCATGGCGTTAAAGAAGTTACTGATTTTTTCCATTATACGCAAGTCACTGGTGTTTTCAGTGTGCATTATAATAATGTTTCATGTGTTTTTAAAGGTGCATATGTCAAAAATACGTGTTATCTAATGTGTTTTTGAGAAGGATTTACCTGTTATTAATTAAAGTGATGCTTTAACTTTCTTTGGGTTACACATTTGCCTGACTGGTGTGTGATTGACAGAAGGTAGCAGCCAACATAAATGCTACTTTAACCTCCTCAGACCCAGGAAAGCCACAGGTTTTTGAGTTTTGGCTTTTTTTAATTAAATAATTGCTTATATTGGAAACATCATGATGCAACAGTTTTTTTCAGATGCATTCTTAAAAATTTTTATAAAGCTGTGAATTTCTTGTCCTCATACGTGGACAGAGGGTCTTAGGAGGTTAAAGGTGCAGGATGGCACGTTGTTGTGGAAACAAAAGGCAGAATAGGAAATGGAGAAAGCAGCAGAATATTGCCTCCTGCTGTCCTTCTTCGCACAAATTGGGCGACGAGAACGTGTAGAGCCAAAATGAGTTTCACTTCCACTGTCATTTCGGAAAGGAGGGAGCATCCTGGTAGGAAATACCAGTGTCAAAGGTTTTGTAAAATAGCTGATTTGCGTCTTATTATTTGCAGTTGAATAAAACCCAAACTACGCTAATGCCAGACTGTTTCAAACGCCACACATCTCAAAACGGTGTCGATCCACATCATGAAAAAAGTAATGTGAATTCTATCCGCGTTTCAGTTTCTCAAAGTGTTGTTGTTGCATTCACATACAGGATTTAGATATGGGGTATTTCTCTGTCTCCTTCTTGGCTCTGGAGTGATTTTTCAAAGCAACAGGGGTCCGGCTGCTTAGCGCCAGCCATTAAGCCCTTTCCTCTTGGTCTTCACCAGGCATTCTCCTCCGCAGAGCTGGTTGTAAACACACCAACAGGGCTGCCTTTATCTCTTCCTGTTCTGTCCTCACACAGGCGAAAAAGAACAAAATATACACATCAGGCTGTACAGAACTGGAAGCTATAGGAAAGGGACCTTGGAGCAAGAAATGTGTCTCAGAGTAGAATAGTGGTTGTTATTTCTACTATGCAATACTACTGTACATGCATTTTTGTTTACACTACACTGTACGTGAAAGTGCATGTGTACAACAGAAGCTCACATTTGCATATTTTTCTGCATAAGTCTGTGTTTTCTAATATCATTCTCAAAGCAAGGTGTCAGTTTTTCTTAGTAATTCTTTGTTTTGGCGCCCCAAATTACAATTTCAATGTCAGTTTTTTGTTACTAATGATGGCCAGAGGCAGTAAAATGTTCCTTTTGTCATCAAACTGAATAAAACATCAAACTTAGATTCTGCTCTGGAGTGTAATCATGCTCCTTTGAACAGACAAATTAACTGTAAGCAGTGTTACGCCTACAGAAATTTGATTACGGCCACGGTGCTGATGCGCATTATCAACATTATGTAAGAGGTTAGATCTGAATAAAAACTGAATGGAAATCCTATCATAGTGCATTTAGAAAACTGACAGTCAAAACATATGATATAATCCCGAGTTGTAGAAGCAAACATCTTTCTTTCATCTGCAGCTGGATAAGATAATCAACATTTATACACCACACTGATGTCCTTTAGTTGCGCCTCGACCCAACAAAGCCTCCCTCCTCCCTTCTTATCCCAGTGCCAAGTTATGTATTTTTGTCCTGCTTTGAAATTTCTGTAGAAGTCAAGCCATTGTTTGTCAGAGATAAAGACAAAAGTTCTGATACTGCAGTGAAAAAAAAAAAAATCACCTGGCAAAGACATTAAAAGCGCTATAGAAAATCTAATGCATTATTATTATTATTATTATTATTAAATAGAGTCTGAGCATTTATCTGTGGTGCTTTAAGGTACATTCAACAATTCAAGCATTTGGACATGAATAATACAATGAAGAATTATCAAACCATTGTATTTGTGTTTATTCTCTTTAGTTTAATTGAAGCAAGGTCGCAATAGCTTAAGTCAGGTCCCCTCAAATGTCATGTTTGGTTTTCGCCTTCCACCCAGCGAATAATGACAGTGTCAACAAGGAATCCACAGGGAAGCAACGAGTAAAACCTGAGCTTAGGAGCAACTAATGAAACAACCCAGCAGCTCTTATCCTGCCTGACCACAAATGGTGTTTGCTGTTATTCAAATATTAGATTATATTCTGGTTTCTTTGTTAAATAAAGAATACGAGTTCAGTCTTTTAAGAGAGAGTGGGGAAAAAAATAGTGGGAGTGAGTAATGAACAGGAGTTCAGGTGCAGGGATGTTTTGGGTCAAAACACCAAAGAGCCACATCAACATGTGGGTCAGTATTTGTCCCTCACAAAGAGGTAATGTAGAGACAGGATGAATGTTTACAACTGGGAGTTCTTTAATGCGGTATAGAAATAAGTCTGAGAATGCTCTTTATTATAATTAATGTTCATTCTTTCGTTAAGAGGACACTTTTTCTATCAGCTAGTGTTAAAAACCAGGTCAATCAAATGTAATCATCAGCTGTAACGGTAAAAACATATAATGACAGATTTGCTGCTTATTTATAACACTGCATTATCTGGAATTATATATATATTGTACGTTTTTGATCGGATTTTCCTGCAGAAATTGTCTTTTGTAATGAACAGCTACAAGTACATATCTATCTACTTGCATTTACAAGTTCAGTATGTTTTAACATGTAGTTTTTCCCTTATCTTGTCATTTAAAAAGCATTGTACAAAAGAGGGAAAAAAAGATGCACCACGTTGTTTTCGGTCCTACCTGGTCACCTGTCTGTGCAGATCCCTCCAGCTTCAGCTAGTTCACCTGCTGTGTGTCCGCTCTCACATTTCACGCTAGCTTAACTTTTTTTTTGCTTTGTTTGTAAAATGTAGAAATGTTGTGCAAAGGTTGAACAAGGCGTGCTGTGCAGCTGCTTCCCAGAAGGACAGGTTAATGAGTAACTTTGTGACTAAGGTGTGCTCCCTCCCACCTACTGTTCCTCTTTTCTGTCCAATGGCGAATCAGACCTGTTCAGAAGTAATGCAAATCACAAAAGGAAGACGTCAAAGTGAATATGACAGCAATATTTTGTATTTTATGTTGAACCAGTTCGACCTGCTCTTTTCTGGGAATGCTCTATAAGCACAAGCAAAGTTCCTCTGCAGAATTAGATCATTTGTTGATATATTCTCATTCACCTTTTGCTTCTTCTTGCATATTAGGTACAATGGCTGCTTAATTCAATATGTCTTTCAGGGTAGTATTTCAGTCCATTTTCACATTAGAGGAAAAAAAACACACTTTGTGGCGACAAGGAGTTTTGTTTACTTAAGACGTCCAGCGTGAGAGGAGGGAACAGACCTCTGGTGGCTCTGAAAGGAAAAGCGAGGTGACCCTGAAAACAATAGGCCCACTTCCTGAACACTCAGCAGCGCTCTCTGCATCTTTACATTTCTGTCCCTTACTCTTCCTCCCTCCCAACCCTCGGATGTGTGTGTTTCAGGATGCCTCAGCTGCATGTCTTGGGGGCCGATGGAAGGGACAGGGATGGGTCGGGATGGTAAAATGATAAGTCAGCACCAGCTGAAAGAGATAGACAAGAGTTTCCTACCACTATTAGCTATTTGTAAACTGTTATATGACATGTATAGCCAGTATCTTTAAAGGCATTGTATGTAGTATTCTAAACTCTCTTTAGACTATCAAAACCACCAATGAATTAATGCTATAATGAAGTAAAAAGCTTATTGTGCTACTGTTCTATACACACACATCTGTATTATAGTATCATCAAGTTTTCGACAGTTGGTCAAAATAACACTGTCATATAATCTTCACGTGCTGTGTCAGCTGATAGTGTACATCATACCTGTGTTAGCTTAGCGTTTTTAGACAGAAAACAGCCACAGTAAAACCGCAAATCACCTCTGTACGGTTTGTGTTGTCAGTAGCAGCTATTGACATTGACTAAAGATCTGCTTGGAATCATCCAATAAAGGTCAGAACTGTCACAGTTCAGTCTGAACCAAGGATCAACAAATGGCAGCTGAGCAAAGATAATAACATCCCATAATAACTTTATACCTCCATAAGCCTCATCTTCAAACTCACATGTGTAGAAGAAACACTACCATTTCAGCATCAAACTCCATTCTTTTCATTTAAAGCTGTATCCAGTGGAGAAAACAACAGCAGTGCTTATCACTTTGTCACTTTCTTTGACTCTAAAAGTTGTCTCTTAGTGGTTCTCATCCCACCTGGTCACTTTCTGATGCTTTGGTTAAAGGCCTTGTAGTGTTAGTTTTCACTGTGGGAGACCTGCAGTGACTCACCACTCCCTCTAGTGGTCAAATGAATTGGTATGCGAATGTGAATGCATCGGTCTTTAATCTAAACACTCTATTGATAATTTTAGGTCATTTTCGAATATCTAAAGGTAGACATATACATATATATCATATTTACATATAGACACTATACTACGTGTAGCCCCTTATTTTATTACTTAATATTACTTCATTTTAATAAGACAACATTAACAAGGAACATTGGATCACTGCAGTGTTCTATGTCGTGAGGAATGGATGAAGATAAATAGAGGTGAAAGCACAATGTTCACAACAAAATAGTCAAATAATTATAAACAGGCAAATTAGACTTCACTGCAAATGAAACAGAAAAAAGATATTTTCTGAAATGTATTACTATTATGGATTTTTTTTTCCATACTTTTTTGCTTTTAACTCACTCACTCCTTTTTTCTCAGCCACTACTCACAGTGTAGTGAAGGTTTATCCTCTTATCCTCATGAAACTTTGAAAACCTTTCACACATTTGACAGATGGTAATGTGCAGGAGGTGAAGCTACCATATTATTTCTGCAGTAGAGTAAAAGATCGAAGAACTACTGTACTATTTCTAACAGTGTTTAAATTCTCAGAAATCTGTAATTCTCCGTGTATTATTATTTAAATCAGCACTCTGCCGAAGCTATTACCTTGTCTGTAAAAATACTAATGTCTGCCTGAGTCACGTCATGAGGGTGAAAACAACTCCCATGATCCCACACAACTTTATGATTACATACTGTGTGATATTAAGCAAGAAAAAATACATTTTTCCAGCTGAAGTTATTAAAAGCATAATTCTGTAGATACATATTTCAAAACCACTCAGATGGAGCTGTTTAATGGTAAATAGTTTATGGATAATGACTTAACTGCAGCGAACAGCGAGCAGTTTAGGTCAAGATCATTAATGACACCACTGTTTCTTAATGTAGCTTTTGGAAGCGACCAGGGGCTTTCCCCACTTTTGCTTCCATGGGATGTTTACTATTTGTCCCGTTGAGGTCATGGCCTTATCTGGGGGAAGATGAGAAGGCCTTACTAAGTCCTTTTAAGTGCAGGGAAATAACAACACGTGTGGCACTGTACATAACAATGGGTAGGCTGACATGTCGAGGAAGAACCATATCACAAACAAGTCTGTAACTGGACATCAGGCGTCAAGAAGAGGCCATCCAAAGCACTCAGGAGGCATTGCTATCATAAAATTCCCTAATGACACCTTTGCGTTCTGCATCCAACATTAGTACACTTTACAAGGTGATAGCTGCACATTTTTGTGTGTCCATATGTGGCCTCCATCTGGAAATATGATAATGTGAATAGCTCACGAGGCACTCTGCACATCTGCTTCGAATCTGTACAACTCTGAATGAAACTGCGGCGGTTTCATTAAAATTTTCATTATTCACTGAATGGTCTCTTGACTTTTTTATTATGTGTGGTCCTTTCCATCTGAACGATAATTTAATTAATCAGAGGGCTCTGTAAAGTGTCCCCCTGCTCACCGAAATCAGTCCCTTTTGTCTTTTTCTCCTTCATATCTAACACCGAGTCTGCTGCCGCCGCCGTGACCCACTTTCAACACAGAGGTCGGCTAAGTTTCATCTAATTTAATTTGGTTTAAGAGTTTCCTGGCTATATATGCAAGTGCCGTAACATTAGATAGCCCACTGGCACTAACCTGCTCTTGGAAGACTGCAAAATCTGTATTTGTTTGGACTGAGCGCCTGCCACCTCTTGCAGGTGTCTCACTGTTCTGTCGACTAAACAGAAGAACGGGATAGTTTTAGTATCATTCTTCCAGGGTTTCTTTTCTTTTCTGTTATTTTTCTATCTTCTGATTGAATTAATATAGATTTGAACACTTACTATATGGAAATATAAAACAGAAGCACTCAAGTTAACTCGAGTGCTTCCTCCGTGCGGAAAATGATTCATCTAAATGCTGTGTTAATCAGTACTTTCTATTGCCTGACTGTTTGTTTTAGATGTCCTGCTTGTGTGAACATTCTCTGACAAACTCTAACACCACAATCACTGATAAACTTTCAGCTCCACCGCCACAGAAACACACCCCTGTGAAAACACAAAGACAGAGCAGCATTTAAAATGTCACCAGCTCAGTGTACTAGCACACCTCTGGCTGCCTGCTGAGATCTGCTAACTGTGGGAGATTCATGTAAAAGTCAACACATTTTAATAACATCCAACTGCGCATTTTTCTAATCCCTCTGTGAACGCTGCGAATATTTATGCGAAAAGTGAGAGCGCGGCAGTAAAAGTTCAGTGAGGAATTTTCGTTTGAAATGTCTCACGTGGTAGTAGACATGACACAGTAGGAATACTTCACAATCTTTAGGTTTGACCTGGAAAGGAGATCTATGTCTGTACGTTCTTCTGCAGGCATCCAGTGTGTGTGTGTGTGTGTGTGTGTAAATGGAGAGGTATTACGTTGGGGTACACACAGGTTTAAGCCAATATTAACTCAGGCTTCAAAACTATAAAGATGAATTTATAGCATTAAAATATTTAGAATTAAGGCTGTGCAGTATAACTATATATGTGGTGTCATTTCATTATATTGTGGGCTGCAAATCACACTGTCACGACAACGTGTTTTGTCATTTGTGTGCGTTGTGTTCTGTCACTTTACACATCCAGGCAGTGATATTGCATGAAGCATAGAGGAGACTGAACATAACACAGAACAGATTAATTCTGAACAAGATTTATTTCTGTGGAAGCTCCATATAAAAGCTGGAGATAATCATAGATGAAAATAGGATAGTTATTTGAAGGAATTTACACAGCAGTTAAAAACATGATACATTCTGTTATTCTGTTTCAGATATAAGATCAGGCATAGGCTATGGTGGTAAAACCCTGTACATTTCCAAAGTCAAGGAGCAAACACATCTTTACATCATGATCAGGGGGCGTGGCGCCGAGGACGATGGGGGATAAAGCCGCAATCGGTAAAGAATTCTAACTAGTCATAGAAACGTTAGCTTACCTTGTCATTGCTGGTCACAGGGATCATGCTAACTAGCTTCTGTAAAGCAGGGTTAGGGTTAGTAATGAGCATACAGCCATGTGGACAATGGACTGTCTTCTGCCATCGTCACCCATTGGCTGAACACCAACAGGAAATAGAACTTTACAGATGCATTTTTGATTCCTTAAGGTCTCACGGTCTTG
>JAPQRQ010000019.1:4042208-4062284 GCA_037367365.1 Apogon talboti | reverse complement strand
ATCTATCTATCTATCTATCTATCTATCTATCTATCTATCTATCTATCTATCTATCTATCTATTTATTTATTTATTTAGAGTGTCATTACTCTTGTATGGATGGGTGTGAAGTGTTTGAATTCTGTACTCGCTGGTTTATGTTTGGAGCATCACATGTAAAATTGATTCATCCAGCTAATAAAAATATATGTTGCTACCTCTGCACCTTTCCATGTCTAACCTGCAGTTTACTGTACAGTATCAAACTGCTGATCCGACGATCACTATATCGCCTTCTTTAAATTTCATTCTTTTACATTTGTATATAACAAAACCTATATTCATGCCAACAACTAAGCTATTTTTATTTTACTGTTTCTTATACTGCTTATTCGACCTGTGTGATGCCAAACAAAATTTTGTTGTATCCTATGTACAATGACAAAGCTTCTTATCTTATCTAATCTTATCTTATTTAGAGATTAAATTCTCATTATAACTTTTTAATTTATTGATCTTTAGACTCAAGGTATATCTTTTTGCTCCATACAGTAACTTCTATACTCTGTGTAAAAGCACATACTCCAGCACTCATAGGATGTTGACCAGAGTCCTGTCAAAGCCATTTACTACATTTAATGGTCAGATAAATGGTGTAATGAGTGGTGCCATAAACCAGCAATGCTTGTAACAGCCTTTCTTCGATTCATCCTGATGCTCAACCCTCCTTTTATCTCTTGATATTGAGCTCTCTCATCCCTGTGTCCTTGAGCTTCATTTTATCAAGCCCACCTTCCACATCAATCCAACTACACCTATTTCATATATCTTAATATTATAATCCCAGTAGTATTTTATATGTTGTTATACCATTAACAAGGTCACTTGAAAATTTGGCAGTAATATTAATGCTACCTAACATTCAGGCTATAACTGAAAACTAGCAGTGGCTTTTGTAACTAAGGTTTAACATGTACTGTATGTATAGGTCGGTCTTAACTCACTATTTTTGACATATTGTTGCTGTTGTAGCCTGAGGAAATGTGAGGGTCTGAAGGGAAATGTTCTTTCCACTGGGAACTTGAAACATGACTCACAAAGACCCAGAAAACTGTAAGTAAGTCACTGCGCATCACCCTTTCACACCTTTGCTTCGCTGGGATTGTGCTGTGTGTCGAGGTAGTAAAGAGAGGGGGTACTGTGAGCGAAGAAGCATGTGTTATAATATCTAGAGCTGCATAATCTGATAGAGTTTGCACAGATATAATATAGTGTAAAACAGTCCTCAGCTCCTTCTGTGTGTCTTATCAGCTGTACATCCTGCCCTGGTGAGGATGACTTTGTATATCCTCCTCTGTCAAATAAGTCCCTGTTATTCCAGCTTTAAATCCATCTGTTTGAAGGCATTTTACCCATAAGGTTACTTCAATGGAAGTCCTTCTTCGTGAGAAACACTACAGTGGAAAGTGACAGGAAATATGGGACAGTGAAGGAAATGACATGTGACAAAGGTTGAGGACCAGCGTCTCTTTTGTTGTGATTTCGTCAAACTCAACTTCTTCGTGTCCTTTGGCCAAGGAGACGGTTGAATGAGCCATATTATTGCTGATGTATTGTAAAAATAGGCTGTGAACTACATGGAAGTCAAGGGCAGCTTGACTCATCTTAATACAACCCAATTATATTTTTAAATTAGATGTTGTCTAAAATGTAAAAAAATAAAAAAAAAATAGAATGCAATGAATAGCAAATCTCATAAACCCATGCTTTATTCAGAATTGAACATAGAAAATGTATATTAAATGTTTGAAGTGAGGAAATGTACCATATTAAGAAAAAAATGCTTTCATGTTGAATGTGGTGAGAGACACAACTCCAAAAGGTTGGGATGGGGAAACAAAAAACTGTAAAAATATGCGGTACTAAAAAGAATCAGCTTGAGGAATATTTTAACCATAATGAGGTTAACTGGCAGCAGGTCTGTGACATGGTATAAAAACAGCATCTTAGACAGTCAGAGTCTATCACAAGTTATGATTGGCCAATCTGCAAAAAAATGCGCTTACAAATTGTGAAACAATTTTAGAATAATGTTCCTTGGCATAAAATTGTGAGGACTTAATATCTCATCATCTACAGTTCATAACATAATAAAAACATGTCAAGAGTCTGGAGAAATCTGTGTGTGCAGGGAACAAGGTCTACTATCCAAATTGGTTTCCTGTGATCATCAGGCCCTCAGGCAGCACTGCATTAAAACCAGGCAGGATTCTGTAATGGAATCACTGCAGGAGCTCAGGAACACTTCCAAGAATCATTGTCTGTGAAAACAGTTCACCGTGACATCCACAAATGCAGGTTACAGCTCCACAATGCAATGAAGAAGCCATTTATGAACATGATCCAGAAACGCTGCAGTCTTCTCTGGGCAAAGTGGGAAAGTGTTCTGTGGTCAGACCTATTTATTTCTACAGTTCTTTTTGGAAACCATAAATGCCACATCCATGTTGTTATCAGTGCTCAGTTCAACACCCTGTGTCTCTGATGGTATGGGGGCGCATTAGTGCCTATGGAGTGGTCAGCTTGACATCTTGAGAAGCTGACCACACTGAAAGGTCTACACTAATTTAAGAGCAACATGTGCTCCCATCCACATCATGTCCTTGAGGGACTTGTTTATGTCTTGTTTATTTTTGGAACAGCTGGAATCCCATATCAGCCAAGAATGGAACAACAGCCCTTTCCCAAAACTCAGAAAACTTGTAGACATTGGTAAACATGGCCCATGGGTTTATGATATTTGCAAATCAGTGTTGTTTTTGAGTATATAAAAGCACGCTTTATCAAGTTTTGAGGTCTCTGACGTTAACAATTCAGTATTATTGCCACATACTTTTATTTTTCTTTATCTTGTTGCATTGATTTTATAATTCATGGATGAAAATAATTTCTCACAAATGCGCTTAAATAAATGTATAATAATGCATGCTTTTATCACCATAAATATGGCCACACATTTTAGTTACTGTTATAAAGGACCTGTCCTTCCTTCATACTTTCATTATCAGAAAATTAAATATTTTGCATCAAGCCAAGCCTTTTCAAGACTTTTCTATCAGCAATGAAGTGTACTACTGATATTACTCTATCTCTCTCTGTACTGTGCTGCTAAACAAGTAAAATGTATAACTGATGGGAAGTATTTAAATATATTTAGGCAGATACAGATGCATTTGAGTGAATAAATATGAAAAACAGAATTTTAAAAAAGTACATTATTAAAAAATAAAATTATAGAATTATTCTTATTTTACTGACAATTCACATTAATAATATACATTTAATGCAATTAATAATCATGTCACTTATTGTTCTGCAGATAATAATCCAAAGACTATGTATTTTACAGTCTGTTATTACAAAATAGCATTAATTCCAATAATTCCAGTCTTTTTCTCTTTTACTGTTCAAACAACACAGGCAAGGTAACCTGTAGCTACATCATTGATGTAAACATTGCATGATATAAATAATGAAGCTTTCTTCCCATTATTAATTTATGCTCTGTTTACTGGATGTAGTCTCTCCTGAACACAGTGTTTTCCATGTACTAAGTCATTGTGTCATTGTGGTGACTTGAAGGTTTGTAGAGAAACAGCGTATAAATTGTGTCAAGTGGCACATTTACAGCTGCATGCTCCCAAGTATGTTTTAGTGGTTTCTGACATTTTGTTGTGGTTGTAGTGGAGGAGGTGGTGATGGCCACCCTGGGGGTGTGTGGAAGTGAGACCAACAACAGACAGGGGAGGTCTCTGGGACTTTGTGAGAAAGTTTGTATTAAATTCCCATTTCCCCTCATTGTGTAGTAAGACTGGCCTGGCTCCACACGCACTGATCCTGTTGGACCCTGGGAGCCCGAGCAGGGGTGTCAGTCACACCTCTCAGGACTCTCACACTGCCCCCCTCCCCCCTGAATTTTCCCCAGATGTAAACTTCTGACCTCCATCCCAGCATAACTGATAAAGACCCTCTCTAGATGTATATACTTTTACATAACACGTGTGAATGTTGTCCTCAGAATGTGATAACGTGTTTTGTGTGAGAGGAACCTTTAAGGATGTAGAGTGAATAAGGTGTTGAAAGACTTGGGTACAGATTTTAAGATTATATGTGATCATTATTAATGGAATTTAAAGACCCTTGTCCTACTAAGTCGGATATCCCTAAAGATAAAGTGCAGCAAACCCAATTAACACCACAATATTATTTCTGAAGGTGTTTACGTTCTCTTCTATCCGTCAACAGCATTTTAAAACCCTGATTTCTAACATTATATGGGAACAAACAGGCACAAATACGTACTATTATTCTGCCTTCTTCTCACACTAAGCTCAGTGGAATAAGGCAGCTGGTCAGTTCAGTTACTGCGGAGGTGAATCATGTCCCGCCATCAATTTCTACAACAATAAACTTGAAAGACCTCCTATTGTACAAATGTACACATTCCTGTGTGTTTTTCACAGCCTTTGTCACAGATCAGTGCAGTGCTGTTCCTTACTGAAACAGATATCTGATTAATCCAAATGTAAACCAACATTAGCTTCATGGATAGAAGCAAAAGTGTCCACAAACTGATTTTGGATGGAAAACTCATCTCAGTAGTGGCTTTTCCATCGGACATATCCACAAAACTTTACCCATATTAACTAAATGTCGCAAAAACAGAAGTGTGTTATGTCGGTTTTTCTATTAAATCACAAATGCGATTATTTGTTTATTTATTACCGCGAGATTTCACGAGAAGTCATTCTATCCTGTTGATGTACAGATATATTCATTATCATTATATAGTACCCCTCTATCCCGTACTAAATTAAAAAATGATTGGGTTTCCTGGTGTGTCCTCACATACCGCACCATATTTGTTTTAAAACTCTACTTCTTCACTTGTTGTAACATCCGTCTACATCTGTTTTTTTTTTTTTGTTCAAGTAACTCTAGTTGCACAAAAAGGTCTTTCCATTGCAGTTTTGCACAATATACCCGAAAAACCAACTCTAGCCAGCACAAAAACTTTTTTTTTTAAATTTATCAATATTTCACTTAATAACAACATGAAAAAAAATGAAAAGTGCATATAAAGATAAGTCAAGACAAGACAAGACAAGATAAGATAAGATAAAGACAAGATAAGGTAAGATAAAATAAGACTTCGATCTCACCATGGGAAAATTTCAGGATGAAATTTCAGGACTCATCAAAGACATTTTTCTCACATTTGTGTCACTTTACCAAAAATGAAAGCAGGTATCACTCTTTTAAGATGTTACAAGACAGTATCAACGTGATTAATTCCTTGAAGAAAAGGCCCAAAACTAAGGGCATATTTTAATTTATGAATCTGCCGTGTTTGGTGGGTGTTTCTGGCATTTGACTATTAATTAACATGGTGGATCTAATCTAAGTAGGTAAGGCCCTGCCAGCTCTTATCACCATTCATGCCATGTAAGATGAAAAACTAAACATAATTTATTTGATCATTAATAAAAGACGAAGTAAGGTGCCATGAGAAAAGTCAAGAGATCATAAATCATGGGGAGGGCATTACTGTCTGCCCTGATGATGTGGATAGATCTGTGGATGAGTGGAAACTTGAACCTGCCTATGGTTCAAGTCGTTTCAATCAGTGGGGTTTGTCGCCGTGGGATGTCTGTAAACATCTACGCAGATGCTTGATTGTTGTACTGGGGAGCTGCATTTGAAACCCAGCCAAAGACACACTGGACCTCGTCATTGTCTGATACTGTTATAAAACAAGCGTCTGTCCGTCTCACAATAAACACACTTCGTAGTAATTACTGTAGGACAACAAAGACTAATGGACACAATAGCTCATGTCTGAGAAGCACATTACAGCCCTCCACCCTGACCGATTTCCTTCGCACACCCACACAGGGATGAACACACACTACTACTACTCTTGTGCAGAAACGCATACAACATCCTTCTGCACATATATGTTTATGCACACTCTGCACAGAAGCACTCGTCATTGGGCTTTGGCTCCTGACAGCTTTAATGCAGCCAGAAGCTGAAGCATCTGTGTTGACCCAGCCATTGGTCTTTTCCCTTCTGACTTCCTATAGTACGGAGACGCCTCCATTAGTAGACAATTTTCTGTTTCCTCCCTTTACATTTCTTCTTCTGTTGTCCTTGAGTTTACATTGTAACTATCAGGGGATTTTTCAGCGACAAAAGGAGTTGAATGTTTGAGTTTGTTGCTGTATTTCCCTGATCCCTAGGGATATACAGTGCGTGCCACAGCCGAAACTGTGTAGTTAGCAATCTGTCCTCTGCATGTGACAACTGAGTGTCATTGTTCTGACAGTCGATTCCGGTCAGTGGGTGTTTGTGAAGCGTGTGCAAAGGAAATAAGAGGGCCTTTTAGAGGTTGCCTTCTGGGATACACAGGTCACACTAACAGGTCAACAGTACCATGCAGATCTGAGCCAACTGTGGGCGCCAAGACCCTTTGTTTGGATGGAGGCAAAAGGGAAGCTCTGTGATTTCTAGACAAAACATTTTGGACCTGGGTGTACACATTTCATATTAGGATTTATTTCTTTTCTTTGCTTAATGGAGCGCAACCAGCAGGACATCTCCTTCCCTTGACATTCCAGTTAGTGACTTTGCACAGTTCTACATAAATATTTGAGATTATTTGCCTGAAATTGTCAATTTGTGACCATGTTTCAAAGATTTCCATTATTTAACCCTTTATCAGGCAAGTGACTATTTTTGGTAATTTCTGCAACACATTACAGTGAGGAAACAATCTCAGGTCCAATGGGGTCTACAGGGTCTATAAGGTCCACCTCTACATGAACAATGAGTGTACCTGCTTTGTTAGGTATCATGAAGTAATGGTACTAATGTAAGTAATGATGTTCAAAGGGTTAATGTGGATGTTGACAGGTGTCTGGATCAGCACTTATGTTGTTGCAATGTTCTAAAAGTGATGTTCTAATGTTCTAAAATACATGTTCCTTTCAATTTACATATGTTTTTCTTGTATTTTTTATATATACTACTTAGATTTTTCATTTTTTGTCACTTATGGGTAAGGAAACAAATATGGTAAATTCACTAACCTTGATTTTCTACATAATAAAAATGTTTGAAAAATTTCACCAAACTAGTAAAGTCTCATAGGTTCCTCCAATAACACACCAAGGTTGAAATTTAGAATTTCAGAGTATTAGCATGAGCGCCCTACAAAGGGTTAACGTTAAAAGTGACAATAGATGAGTCCAAGCAGGCAGAAGAAAACATGTGAGCCCCTTCAGTGGAAAACAGGAAATCTCAAACAATAAGAAGTAAAGTCAACTTCAAGTCAATTGTCTGACTCCGCAAGGAAATATAAAAAAAACATCAAATCAATTCGGCAGTTTTTGCAGAGAAAATGAGAAAAGGCGTGTGCGATAGTTCAACGTGGACATTTGCAAATGAGACAGTGCGGCACGTTTTTAAAGATTAGAGCAGAATAGACACAACAAGCATATTGTTCATCATTTCCTGAGGCTGACTGATTAGAACGGCAATGGAAAGAAGGGCTGAGCAGAAAAGCCGCAGGGATTGGAATCAATGCATTGAAGTGAAAGAACAAAACTGTTGCATTTGGCAGACCATAATACCAGCTGTTTCTGCATTTGGGGTTCTGTAGAATCTCTTCAAAGAAAAGCATTGACTGCGGTAAAGTGCCGTGTCAGCCTCGGAGGGGACGTGGGCCATGTGTAAAGTGGATGTTACCCACAAAAATACGTGAAAAGTATAAATAAGTACACAACAATTTCAGTGTGTATTAATGAAGTAACTCATATATTAATGATATGAAGTATATGTCAACTATTCAAGTGGTTTTAGTTCAACAGTACACAATGATACATTAATATACATTAATATATTAATAACTTTCAACTGCATACTTCATTCCACCTCTGTTTATTTCCATTGGAAGCTATTTTAAGATGTTTAATACATGTTTTCTGAAGAATCACCCCATCACGTCTCAAAAATTAAGCCTCAATTATCAATGTTTTTCAGTTACAAGTCTAAGTGAGGTCAAGGTTTTAATCAGTGTTAGTTGAATAAGACTCAAATCCTAAACTCTGACCTCTGCCATATTATAAAGAGTAAGTAGATATTTATTGGAGTTCCTTGTTGAAATATCAAAAATTAATATGATCTAAGAAGAAACCAAAAAAGTTAAGTTAAGAAACAAACAAAAAAAAAACACATAAAGCTTTTGTTATATGTATGTTAAGAGTTTTTTATCTGTTTTAAATATATTGTCACTTTAATATACAGTGCTGTGCAAAAGTTTTTGGCGACCTTTAGCTTTGTTGTTTTTGTAGGATTGAAATGAACATACATATTTATTTCACATTCTCTTTTCTTCAGATACAAGAAAATACAGACAATGAAACTGAACTAAGTGGGTTCTAAAGGTTAACGTCACTATATAGTGTGACCCCTGACCTCATGACAAGAAGCAGCACAAACAATTAGAAACATCTGACATGTGTTGGTATAACTGGTATACAGCATCAGAAAATGAATGCCATAACTCTCCTATTGCCTGAACAAAAGGGTTAAAGACATTAAGTGTAAAGGGAGATCACACTAAATACTACCACTTTGGTTTATAGAAGCTTTTTGTTTTTTCAAGAAAACTTTGTATTTCCCATATACTCACACTGTGTCATAGTATAATGTGGATACATGGAAAAAATATCCAAAATGAATATATGTGGTTATTATTATATTATTACTAATCTATCAAACGTAACGTTGGCCTGGGACTTTTGCACAGTCCTGTATTTATCACCCTCAGGATGTTTTAACCACTGTCTGTAAATTATATATCACATCAGACATCTGTAGGGACATTAAAGATCAGACGACGCGCATTCTATCAGGAGGACTAAGGAGACAAAGTGTAAACTCATAAATGTATTATTCGGGTCTCGGAGGTCTGGAGCGCCAACAGTCTGCTGACGCTCTTCCTTCCTTTCCCACCCAGAGAAAGCTGAGCTTTTCCAGAAGTCCAGCTCTGTCTTTAGTGTGTCGGATCGTGATACGTACTTGAGAAGATTTACAGGACTGCCTTAGCTGTGGCCGAAGACATTTTACACCTGAACTTGAGCTTTGGATAAATCGCCAAGTTATGCGTAAAAAAGCGCACCGCTCGTCGTGACGCTGCGTCACCACCCTGGATGTAGAGCTCTGTAGATTAACGGACGACCCGGGATTATAATATCTAATAGACAGAAAAGACTGCTTCATCCCGATGAGGATTACAGATAACATGAGGATTTTGTGGGTTTTTGTGTTGTGCTTCATTGTGGTGTCAGGTAAGAAGAGTTTTTTTTTTTGTTTTTCTCCAAGAATGTTTGAACTCATTTGTCGTCAGATTAAGTTTGGGAAGGTGTGTGGTATTATTTTAAGAAAGTTGTATTGTATGGGTTGATATGACTTTATTAGATTTTTTATATTATGTTTTTTAAGGTCCTGTTGACTTCCATAGTTTAGATATGGAAACCCTCAGGGACCAAAGGAGATCATCCATGTTTCCTGCCATTGTTCTGTGGATCAGAGGCTTAAATAACAAGGAGAAAGAAGCTGAACAAACTTTAGTGGGTTTGAAATTTTTCACATACCTATATTCTATCAAGCTCTATTACAAAAACTAAAATCATACAGTTGCCAGCTTCTCAATCAGTTGTCATTCACTCCTCAGATCTACGCTGTTGTATTCCACAGCTGACATGGATGAGGATGACCTTCATGATGTTCTCTGTGAAAGGGAAACTTCTGACACACTTACTTTTACAATATTTGTGCCATATGTGTTTAATCTGGATTTACAAAACAATCCCATCCACAAAAAAACTTTCGTGAGATTATGGAAGAAAGGGTTAGCATTGCTACGCTTGCAGTAAACCTGAAACAGATCTCACAATGATTTCACAAAAAGCCAAAGGACATATTTTATGGTGTTTGTTCAGAATGGCACAAGTCCAGTACACCTGCACTGAATATACAGTGTACAACCACATATTTTATCTTCTTGTATGAACTGACAACTTAAATTCAATGCCGTGTGTGTGTGTGTGTGTGTGTGTGTGTGTGTGCGTGTGTGTGTGTGCGTGTGTGTGTGTGCGTGTGTGTGTGTGTGTAACAGCATATGTCTTGTTCTAAATGTGAGGCTGGATGCCAATAGTAACAAACAACGTATGTATATATAGATCCTGAAAGGACTGAGTTGCCTGTTTCTGGACTTATATAGTTTAAGACAGAGGAAAATTGTATTTTTATGAACTCATGGAGGAGGTAAGGCTACGTTTGCAAAGTTTGGAACATTACTTGTGACTCCCTAAAGCTATCTGATGAATTATGATGATGTATATATTGTTTCCTTGTATATTGGACTGTATATATGTTATTTTCTATTGACATTTTTATTTTTCATAGCAGTGTAAATGAAAATTTTATTTTTATTTAAAATTTAATTTTTATTGCCAAATTTATTTTATTCTACTGTATTTATGTTTACTGTTTTTGCACAGTCGGGGCCTGTTGCAACCAACATTTCACTGTCATTGTCTTGTCAATGTCATGTGACAAATAAAGGTTCTTGATTGTTGATAAGATGAAACCCTGCATGTCAGACTGGTTCTAACTGGATGGTCTGCCTGACAGATGCTGTGACGGACCTGACTATGATCGCTTCGTCTGAATGCACCAACGTCCACGACTTCACCATCTCGTGTATCAATGGCGAACGCAACTCAGCCCAGGTTGACCTGAACATCAAGAGAGACAATAAAATACTGATATTCCCGAAGAAGCCAAATTTTAAGCTGGTGAAGCCCAGGAACAATGAGGTGGTGGCCAGGGAGTTCAGAGACCTGGATAATATCGGCATCTTCTACTGTGGATCAACACAGGACGATCCCCAACTGGACAGAGTCACAATGATCAACAACTTCAACAGAGGTTGGTCCACTAATGTTAGACTCTTTAGAACTTATGTAGAGCTGCAACAATTAATCGATTACTTGTCAGCAGCTAAGTTAATCGACATGTATGATAATGATTGATAGTTTTTGTTATTTTTGTGGAAAAAATAAGTACAAATTCTCAGATTGTATCTTCTTAAATGTGAATATCCTCTGTTTTTTTCCTTTTCTGTGACTAAATGGAATTTTCTTGGGTTATTAGGTCATTATAGGATTTTGGAAACACTTTTTCACCATTTTGAAACATTTTAAAGACCAACCGATTATCCACAATGAAATAACTGATCATTTAATCTGCAGATTAATTGACACAGAAACTACACTGTTGCTCATGAAGTTTGTTTTCAGACACATTCCTCTTTTTAATTCCTATTTATACACATCAGTATTTTGACCAGGTGCAGTGATTACATACTGAGTCCCAGTTACACTTTATCTATCGAGGATAAATCACATTGTCATGGTCATTTCACAAGGATAAGAATTCCCTCTTGTTCTGTGTCTGGTGTATATAGTGTTTGGATGGTAACCAGGCTTTTTTGTCTTTTTTTTTTTTTGTCCCTCACAGCAAGTTTTGTTCCAAATCAGCTGACGGTTACTGCTAACAAAGGAGAGACCGTCCACCTCAGCATGCAGCTCCTCAGTCCTCAAAACAGAGACGTTACTTGGAAGTACAACGGTAAACCACCCCACACACATATATTTCATTACAAATAAGTCACGGCTTTAATCAGGGCTATTACACAACAACTAAACAGCAGCTGAAGTAGTCCTTCACTGACATATTTGAAGACTATGCCGTTATCTTTTTTGTGTTGTGTGCAGGAAACTACTTCTATATGACTCACTGGAATGATATGGTCAACCGCACGGCTGTTTTGACAGTGGAAAATGCAGCGTACGTCAATCAGGGCATCTACAGCGCCAGCTTTGTGGGGGACAGCCCCCTCCAAGGTGCCTGGATGAGGCTTATTGTCAGAGGTTCGTGGAACACAGAATTCAGAATTAAACACAGTAGATACTGTATGTGCGCACCTATTCACACATTATCCATATGCATGTGTCGATGTTGAATGGGAGAAAAAGGATAACAGTGTGGAGATTTTGCTCCAAATGAGAAAAAGAATGCTCTCCATGTCTATTGTTCTATTATTTTTACCAACTCCAACAAGGTCATGTGATCACTCCCATTTGTCTGTCTGTCCGTCCATCCATCCATCCATCTGTCGGTAAAAATGAATGCACTGAGGAGAAAACTCAAAAAAAAAAGGAGGCAGAGGGATGAATTATTTCTCACTCTCTTTAACATCTGAGGGGCCCCAGGCTAATTTACTGACAAAAAAAAAAGGAAAAACTGACAAAAAGGAGGAAAACATAGGTCATAATTAGTGGTTTGTGGTTAAATAATATTGCAGAACGACAGGAAGAGTGGACTATCGGCCTTGGCAGAGGACTGCACTCTGTGTCAATCTTTCATCTGCGTCTGACTACATGATTCCACACTTTTTTAGCCAAGTTTAAGGACTTCTGACATTGCTTCAGAGTTTGATGCATGTAGGTTAAATCCTCACTGTGTGCACATGTTAACAGAAGTATTGTGTATTTTTTGCAGTACTTTGTGTGCTGCTCTAAGACAACTGTTTTGCTTCGCAGACTGTCCCAGTAAGATGTGGGGTCCTTACTGCGATATCGAGTGTCCAGAGTGTCTCAACGGCGGAGTGTGTCACGATGCAGACGGAGACTGTATCTGCCCTCCAGGATTCATGGGAACGCGTTGTGAGATAGGTTTGTACATTAAACCCTCAGCGGTATAAGCAGCACTAGTTTGTGTGTGTAAACGGAGGGAGGGTATTCTCTCTCTCTCTCTCTCTCTCTCTTTCTCTCTCTCACCTCTGTGGTATTTTGAAACGTGACACGACAAAACTCAAAGAATTTAAATAAACACATTTGTGAATTTGTCTTTCTCGGATGGATTGCAGCCTGCAGAGAAGGAATGTTTGGTCGAAACTGCCAGGAGTCATGTCGCTCAGAGCTGAACTGCAAGGGGCTTCATTTCTGCCTGCCAGACCCTTATGGCTGCTCCTGCGCCAGCGGTTGGTTCGGGAGGCGCTGTGAGCAGGGTGAGCCCTTAAAACGCTTAAATCTGGCGCTGAGATTCTTCGTTTTTAGAGGAAATGTGGATATCCAGAAGTTTTGTGTAATTCCCCAAGCCTTTTACCTTTCTCTCAGGTAAAAAGCTTATGGAATCACACAAAAACTTATTGATATCCAGAAGTTTTGTACAATTCCATAAGCTTTTTTTTTTTTTACCTTGTGGTGCATCCCACTATAGAACTAAGTCGCCTGTTTTCTGTTGTTAGCCTGCCATAACGACATGTACGGCCCAGACTGTAGGCTGAGCTGTCGGTGCCAGAATGGAGGCGTTTGCAACCGCTTCAGTGGATGCCAGTGTCCGACAGGGTGGTGGGGACAGCACTGTGAGAAATCTGGTACGAATTGTGATAAATGTATTTAGTTTTCCCTCATTGTTCTCATTTATCTCTGTCTATTCATTGTTGAAACATATAACATTTGTATTTCTATCCTGCTTCACCATTTATCAGCATTTGCCTCCTCCTCAAACAAAATATTTATGGGGATATGATTTCACCGTTTTGGCTAATATCAAGATAAAAAGCTGATTGTCCTACTAAGTAATAGCAGGAGTCTTAAACAGGTCAAATGTAAAACAGCAGTGAGGGAAAAGTCTGAGGTTTTTTATTGGATAAAATGGATAAGGATGCTTTCTTACCTTATAGATAATTGCAACCCCTCTGATTTTTTCTGACTACTGTTTGTTTATCATTCAGCATCTTTATCTTCATGTGATCCACCCCTGCCCTACATGAGCCCCTGACTTTTTACATTTACTCACACCTCTTTTTTTTTTTTATACCTTTTGAGTAAGATATTTCTTAACCCTTTATAGGGCACTCATAGAAATACTCTGAAATTCTAAATTTTAATCTTAGTGTGTTATTGCAGGACGTAACAAGACTTTATGTTAACTTTTGTGAAATTTTTCTAAAATATTCTATTGTCATGTGGAAAATTAAGGTCAATGAAGTTACCATATTTGGTTCCTTGCCCATGAGTGGTAAAAAAAATACTGAGTACCTAACAAAGCAGGTACACTCACTGTTCATGCAGAGGTAGACCTTGCAGACCCTGTAGACCACAATTGACCTGAAATTGTTCTCAGGTCCTCACTGTAATTATTGCTGTCACTGTCTTGTAATGTGTGCAGAAATGACCAAAAATAGTCACTTGCCAGATAAAGGGTTAATTTGTCTCCTTAACTCCTATTCCATGAATCTCTCCTTCATCAGACCGAGCCCCCCAGATCTTGGACCTGGAATTTAATTTGGAGTGGAATCTGAACTCCAGCCCCAAGATCCTGTGCTCAGCAACAGGCAACCCCCTGCCCAGCCACAACAGCATTGAGCTGCGAAAGTTGGACAGCACCGTAGTCAGGGTAGGAGCACCCCCGATGGCTTGAAACACCTTTTAACATCTAATCTCATATTAAATGAATAAAGTTAACACATAAGAATGAAATGCATTAGACTTAGTGAAACACTGAGAGACGTTTGTAACTTCTAATGCACTAAACCTGCTAATTTTTCAGCAGTTACATGAAATAAAAATTAAGTAAAGCAGTTTTTAGGACTGTCAGGAAGTGCAGTGAGATTGCATTTTGACTGCATTCTACAAAATATTGTTTCTGCAAAACCTTATTTCTTCCTTAAAAAGAAACTGAAATTTTGTTTTTTTTCCATGAGAAAAGCAACTTAATTTTAAGAAAACCCATCTAACTTTGTCTTAGTGAGATATTCTGGCTAGTACTGATCCAGATTTAACCAGTAATAAGCTAAAATAATTTCTCTGCATAACATTTTAAAAGCAGAAAAGAGGTTGTTTTTCTCATTTCGAGAGTAGAATTATTTTTGCAACTTCTTAGTTTGAAAATATTGAATATTATCTTTACTTATAATAAGCACAACTTTCTTAAATCATATGTTTGTTTTTTTTTAGTTTCATGATCCATTATAGTATTTCACTGACTAGTCTTATAATTTTAGACATTGATTTAGATTTATACAGACTTAATTACTATTCAGAATACAGCAAGAGTACACAATAAACAAATATCGTTGCAATGGTTCAGCACACAATTAAAAAATCATGTATTGTAAAATATAGATAAATAGATATACAACAGTATGTCACATTATGCAGCAGCTAAATTACTATAAAGTGCAATAGTAAAAGTGACATGTGGAGTTAACAGTAGAGTGCACAAAAGACATGGTGTCCAGTATGAGCTCAGTACAAGGTATTTGGGTTGTATTTAAGACCATCTGGCGTCTTTCTAGTGGGTCTAGGTTTGCAGTGTACGGTACCTTTAAGACTTGGCTGATGACTACAAGGTTAAGTCAAGCTTTGAGGAAGTCAACAACACAATGGGCAGAGCAGATAAGGCTATATCACTCTACAGGGCAGCAGTTACCATGTGTTGCCTATGTGAGAGATATTGAGTTTCTGTGTTATTCTTTCTGTACCATTTCCTCGATAATTGAATAAATCTGACAAAATAATTGCACCTAAACTTCCTACAGGAAATAACAAAAATTCTGAGCGTGAACAGAAATCTTAAGAAGTGGCAAAAGTAACCATAGGAAATGGAGATGTGGTTTTATTGTAAGTAAGTGCATTTTTTTCAGTGCATTATGTGTTTTGCTGTCAGGCCTCTCACACTGTCATGGATTCCAATAAGAGTACAGCCCTGTTCGAGATCCCACGACTCAGTGCTGAACAAGGAGGGCTGTGGGAGTGCAGGGTGTCCACCAATGGGGGCCAGGACTCCCGCAAGTTCAACCTCACAATTAAAGGTAATATTCAAGCAATGTGCAGAACAAAAGAGGGTTTTTTTTATTAATATGAGTATAGTAAATCAAGTATATTGTCTGTACCTCCTCAGAGCCTCCAGTGCCCACTAGCGCTCCAAAACTGTTGGAAAGGAGAAGTAAGCAGCTGCTGGTGATGCCGGTGGACTCGCACCGAGGAGACGGCCCCATCGTATCCACCAGGCTTCTGTACAAGCCTGTGGAAAACAAAGACTCCTGGTCCTCCATCATAGGTAAGCAGGAAAAGATGGTTTTTGTTTTGTTTTGTTTTTCATTTCTTTTTCTTTCTTTCTTTGTCTTTGGTCCTGTCATTGTGAGTTGATGATATTGTCCTGTCTTGTAAGTATGTGACTGTATTTTTGCTCTTTAAAAAATCAAAAATAAAATATTCTATAAAAAAAAATGATGTACAACAGCGATTTAGTCCCATTTTATTAGAGGGAGCAGAAGTGGAACATCTGGGTTTGTGTCTTATTGCACAACAGCACTGAAAGCCAACATTGCAGCATCACTATGGAAGTCCAACAAATTATTGCTCAAACTCAAAACAAGATTTTAGGTTAAAAACTGTCACAGAGAAACCAAAATAAATAAGTCATGTTTGCCACCCCACCGTGTTTCATCTACACTCAAGTGCTATGTGCTCTACTATGGGAGCAACATCATGTCCTTTTTAGTTAAATGTTCAATTTTTGTTGCTTATTTGTTTATTTATTCAGGGAAAGCAATCACTCAACAATACTGTAAATGTGCCAGTGTTGGCCGAACGGCTAAGTTTCAACTGTTGTCCTTTGGCCAGATGTTAAAGTAGCCGGACAAACAACATAACAATGTTCAATGTTACCACAGAGAACACAGAGAGATTGTCATTGCAAGTCAATGTAGACAATTAATGGTAAAGAGACAAAGTTTTAAAAGGAATCAGATATGCACCAGGTAAAAGTTAAACCAATGAAGTAAAATTAATATAGTACACTATTTTACAAAACACATAAACATCTGTCTGCAACCATCTACTGATCTAAAATGTTTAATATCTTTGGATCCACTAATCCTATCAATACAACAAAATAATTCAGGTAAAATGCAGTTACTCACCTTTTATTGGAAAGATATGACCAATTTGGACGTTCAGAAAGTCCATAGTGAATATGGGAACACTGTCATCTTCTGCAACACTGATTCACCAATAAAATCAGTATGGTTTGATAAATGTCAGTGTTGATTTTAACTGAAAAATGCATAATGCAGAGGAAAGGTTAAACCTGGAGGAAAAAGGCATTTGAAAGTCACCACAAAATTAACTCTATACGTTCATACAAAGACAATACAAAACCTGATATAAAATAAACTTAAGCACTGACACAGACAGGTAATACCAAGTGTAATTAATTAATTATATGACAAAAATTACATGGGGAACAGGACACAACTAATGGAATGGCAGAAAACACATAAGAGCAGACATGACAGACATGCAGTGACCAGGTTTAATGACGTGTAGGTTATTTTAACAAAGTTTTGAGATTATATATGAAGGAATCACTGTAACCGTGTATGTAATTTGGCGTATAATGACATACCTACAATAGTAATTACTTTTTTTTACGTGTATCTATTGTCTGTTGTTAATATAAATTGTCTCCTGTGTTCGTCCAGTTTATAGTGACAAAGAACCTATAACCCTGATGAACCTGGAACCATCCACTCGATACCGTGTCCGTGTCCAGCTGAGTCGACCCGGAGAAGGAGGGGAAGGGGCTCCGGGACCAGAGGCCGTCCTGGAGACTGACTGTCCTGGTAAGAAGGCAAACGTTAAGCATGAGCATATTTAGCTGTAAATCTTGCCTGGGAAAAAAAAAAACAAAAAAAAAAGTCATGTTGTTTGGTCTACAGAATGAACATAGTGCCTTCTCATTGTTTTTGCTGAACACTGCGTTTCCCAGGGTTTAAGATTTGTTGAGATATCCCAGTGAGCACTTGTGTCCGGAAAACTGAAGTCTAGGGCAAATATAGAACAACACCAGTGGACTGAAATGATCTGTGGTTGCTTCTTTGGTAAAATAACATGAGAACAGTACCTAAGGGATTGACACTGAAAAATAATATGTGTCATCAATCAGCTTGGACAGGGAAAAAAACTGAAGTAAAAATCTGAAGTAGAAGTTATACCATGTATTGTAGAACACAGTGACAGGGTTTAGATTCCTCCATGGTTGTGGTGCAGAAGGAGAGAGTGTATCTGAGTGGAAAAAAAAGACAAAATAGGAACATGAGTGTACTTTAGTGTAGTAATCTTCACTATATGGTTTATGTCAACATTTTCTTTTATGTATTAATGAAGTGTATTGTCACTGTTGTGAGTAGGGTGACCAGGTGTCCCTCTTTGTGTGGGACAGTCCCGCATTTTTATTATTTTTTTACACGTCCCGCAAATTGAAACGCTGTCCCACATTGTTATGAACAGTCAGCATGAATGCTTCCTGCCACTGTGTTTTCTTATGTGAGCAAACTTGCATTTAAATAAAATATATGAAGTTTGTCCCTCGTCTAGTGAGTTAGGATCTGGTCACCCTAGTTGTGAGGTGTACCTTTAACAATGACCCCAGATGTCTGGGTCTGTAGACTTGGGATCAAATAGTTTGTTTTTAAAAATTGCAAATGCAAATGATGTTAAGTATGGTGACCTCTTGTATGGTCTGCTTAATAACCCTAAGACCTGAACATCCACCAGCGATGAAAGTCATCTGCTGATCTAAAATGTCTAATACCACTGAACCGCAAATCCCATCAGTACATGCAAATAATTCAGGTAAAATGCAGTTTCCCAGGTATTCGTCGTCATCAGACACGACCCATTTGGACTTTCAGAGGCTCCATAGTGAACACAGATACATCTTCTGCAACACTGATTCACCAGTAACACTCATGTAATTTGACAAGTGACAGTTTTTATAGATTTTTTTTTTTTATGTTCAGTTAATTATATATAGTGCTGAAACGGTCACTGTCTCTACAGTTTTCTCCATTTTGATATAATAACTTTTGAATTTAGTTTTTAATGAACATCTACATGATCAGGAAATCAAATATACGAAAATACCTGATTTTCACTGAAAAATGCAAAATTCAGACTATAATATTGTAATAAATGATGATAAATCACTTAGGAATGGATAAATAGGGAAAACTACATTTGGAATTAGCTCTAGACCTGTCAGGGTTAACATATGCATGGGGTCTGAAGATACTCATAGCTGGTACATTTGGACATGTGATGAGAAAGTACCCTGGACAGTCACTGATTCACCACAAAACTATCTCCACAAAAGTACTAGAAAAAGAAAATGTTCTCCTCAGTGTATTTTCTGTTATCCACCAGTCCTGTTGATTGCTGCCAAATGAGGTATAACTGAAAGGGTCTGTCCAGGCCATGGTATTGATAGCACATCTAGGGAACAGTGAGTGAATGTGGAGAGGGAGCTGTCAGTCTGCTGGGCTCATCCCGTGTTCTCTGTCGCTGCAGAGCCCACGGTTCAACCTGAGATTGACATCAGCACAGTGGAAGGCCGTAATGCCACTGTGCGCTGGCGACTGCCTGCCAACCATGGCATTAACGCCGGCACAGCCAGTGGCTTCTTAGTGCAGCTCTTTGGGCCCCCACCCTACAGTGAGAAACTCCTGGAAGAGACCACTCTGCTCAATGTGCTTTCTACCAAGTTCCACAACCTGGAGTACCAGCAGGACTACACCGCGGTGGTGCGCCTCATCAACTGTGGCAGCCAGGGCCCCCCCTCCAAGTCATACCACTTCCGCATCAACAGCCAGGGTAACTAGAACCTCTGCTGTTGGTTAGAAATACAGTGGAAGAAAGGCCAGGACCACGACCAGTGACACACATTAGGTGTAACTATGACAACTGACAGGAGCAGGTGTTTGCTTGGTGACTCTCTCCCTGCCCACAAACTATGTGCAAATGGAGGAAAAAATTAGCATCCTATCTATCTATCTATCTATCTATCTATCTATCTATCTATCTATCTATCTATCTATCTATCTATCTATCTATC
>JAPQRQ010000019.1:4015039-4038382 GCA_037367365.1 Apogon talboti | reverse complement strand
GGCTCTATACATCAAGGTTTTAATTGTATTTATGTAGCCCAATGTCACAAATGAGAACTTCACCTTAAAGGGCATGACAATCTGGATAATAAAGAACACCATCTGTCTTTAGACCTTTGGTTCAAGTGATGAAAAAAACCTCAGGAAGCACCACAGAGGAGGGATCCCTGTTCTAGGCAGTGTAATAAACAATTAATACAGAGGATTTATTCTTCATATAGCTGAAAAATGCAAACTAACACTAAAAGTAAATAAAAAGTACTCTAAATCTTGTCTAATTCTACAAAATACAGGTAATGTGTCTGTAATAGCAGCTAAACTTACTGATGTCAGGAATCAAACTGAACAAAAACAAAAAAATAAAAATCTGAATTAATTAACTTTTCTTCACTATAATAATGATGTCAAGCTGTCACATTCATTGATCACGGTTGTTAAGCTCAAGATTGTTTTTTCTTTCCAGGGAGAAGAGACAATTCTGCAGTTTAATTCAGGAACTCTGACCCTGACGCGGAGGCCCAAGCCCACCCCAGAACCCCTCACCTATCCAATCCTGGAGTGGGAAGACATCAAATTTGAGGACGTCATCGGCGAGGGAAACTTTGGCCAGGTCTGTCATTGAACCTTTTATTTTAATGTTAATACTCCTCATATGTTTGGTTAAACATTTGATCTAATAGCAGTTTCCAAACCAGGTCATCAAAGCCATGATCAAGAAGGATGGGAACAAAATGAGCGCTGCCATTAAGATGCTCAAAGGTAATAAAAACATACAGATCCACATGTGAAACACTGATGGGATGGTTAGGACGTCAACTCGTACATAAGTGAAGTGAAGTCAAATTTTTTTATAAAGCACATTTAAAAACAATGGACGTTGACCATAATACTGTACAGATTTCAAGCAGGAATAGAAATGAAAAACAGACAATAAAAATCTACACCAGCAGAATAAAATAAGATGAAATAAATTAAAAAATAAGTAAATAAAAAATACCAAAATGCCAATTCTCAGAGCCAGCATGCAAGAACATATTCCACCTTAAAAGTTGCCACTTTAGCTGCAGTTTATAGCTTAATCAGACGTGACATTTACATGATTACAGCCAGTGCAACAGCTGTGATTTCTCCAGGCAATGACCGACTCTGTCCACACATGGGCTTAATCAGACATTACATGGACGTTGTACTCAGGAGCCGGATGAGTAAAGTCTGCTCAAGTCCACTCGGCTGATTTGCACATTTCTGTTTTCACACACATTTCAGGCTGGCAATGCATGTGTGAAAGGGGCTTAACACACTAACACACTAACACACAGACACACAAACACACAAACACACAGTGGATTCTCTGATGTGATAATTTCATTTCAAAGACTCGCTGAAGCTGCTTTGCTTGCATTTTGTTTGACGATGCTGTTTGCGCTGATATTCCCACAGAGTTTGCCTCAGAGAATGACCACCGAGACTTCGCAGGGGAGCTGGAGGTGTTGTGTAAACTAGGCCAACATCCAAACATCATCAATCTGATTGGAGCCTGTGAGAACAGAGGTGAGTGAGTGACACCTAGTGGTTTTTATTGATATTGGCCGTGTTTAAGAAAATGAATGGTATGTCATTTTTAATCAGACGCTTTACTCAATTAGAAGTAGAAATATTCCATTACAAGTGAAAATATTACATTATAGGTACTATCAGAAAAATATACTTTGAGATAAATGGCTCCCAAGTGTTATGTTATTATATTTTTATGACTGTCTAGAAGTATTACTGGATGCATAAGGTTAAAATATCACACCAAAGTCTGGGATATTCAGGATGATATAAATTCATATCGTCCTGCAAGTTACTGTGTAGTATTGTTCAGTACAAAATACCTTGAATTTAAATTTAACACAGCCATAGTAACAAGTATTATTGACAAGAAGGATATCAGATGAGATTAGATGAATTTAAAGACAAATCCTTATGTCAAAGAATGTATTAAAATGAGATAACCTATACTGAGTACAACTATAAAGTGGTCAAATTATTGTACATTTGGCATTAGGCTAGAAGCCAAAAATACAATACATTATTATAGATCTGGAAACAGTGATGTGAAGTGTTTTAAATGGTTGTGGGTATAGCTAAGACTAAAGGTATTTTGTAAAAAAAAAAAAAAGTGGTATTGTAAGTATCAAATATATCCAAAGAGAAGTATGCAGGTGTAGAAGTATCTCACATTTGTACCTATGGTCAGCATTTTATATAGTTATATTGCAGCCCTGCTTTAAGACCTCCATGTACGTAAATATTCATTCTTATACCACAGATTTTTCATTTTATCACTATGTAAGTATTGTTTTGTTGATGTTCTCGTCAGTGACTTCCTTACGTCCTCCTTTGATAAAGCACAGATACATATTAAGTTTTCATTTGATCCAGATCCAGATACTAAACAGATCCAAACAGATTCTCTCAACCCATTTGATCCATGTCATTTGTATCTGGAAAACACCAGAAGGGGTCCAGAGGAAATAAACTTTGTCTGCCAGGTTTACATTTAGTTCTTTTTTTTATTTACGAAATGTATTAAGTTTCCCAGAAATGACTTGCTACCATGAACAATCAGTTTTCTCGCTACATCAAATGGATTTTACATGGAATAATTGAATTGCGATTGTTTGGTCACAGAGTGCTAACATAGAAGGAGAGAAATTACATCAGTGAGGACATTACAAAATAAACTCGACTTGACGTGCATCCTTTGTAGCGACTGAAACATCTATTTGTTTTAACTGAAGTGAAATCCAGTGAAAACCACAGAAATATTCACAACTCTGGTGTAACAAAAGAACCAAATATGAATGCATTCATATTCATTCATTAATGCATGTATATTTCCAGTGAAAACATTTATAAGGACTTCCTCTCCCAGGATCTGCCTTTCTAACCTAACACTAAATCACATTATTCAATCCATTCCACCTCTGCTTTACTCAGGTTGTGATATTTGATCTGATTATTTTCCGCTAAATTGCTTTAGGAAGGATTGCGTGTCCTGATCAACATAACCTCTTGTGCCTTAGGAGGAGCACAGTTGTATTGGGTTTCAGCTGTTTAACTTGACTATCCATGATGCTTTTATTCTTCCCCCTGTGCGTATGGTTCTGACTAATTGTTCTGGCGCTCTCCCTGGTCTATGTGAAATCAACACAAAACCCTTCCAACAAGCACAAATGCCTCTTGACCTGGAGGAACTCTGGCTCCGGATGGAAGCAGTCGTCTATTAACAAAGTCTGGGCCATCTGTTGGAGCTCAGTGCGGATTTTATAAATTGCTTGTTACCTCTCTGTCTGTGTCGAGGCGGGTCAGGCCCCACAACAGCTGCAGCTCAGTCTCTTTCTGGCTGGTATTTCTAAGCAGAGTCCAATTCTTTATCATCAACTAAGTAAAGTAATCAGTTTTACACATTTCATTTTGTTAAATGGAGCTGAATTCTCACATTAAGACAACAGGTAAGCACAACTGTATCTGCATAGTGCCTTTAATCCCCTGTACAGTAATTTTACAATGGCTAAGGGGAATTTTGACCTATTGTCTTAGTATATTGTACGTATGTTTTTGCCAGAGTTTATGTAAATATGCTAAATATTTATGTTTGTGTGTGAGTACCTATGTTACCCATGTTAAATTATGCAACCAGGTTAAAAGTTTTAGGCCAAATGTAGGTTTGCTGAAGATAATTATACAATGCAGTGGTGGAAAAATAATGTTTGTACACCCCATGCATTTGTGATATATTGCAATAAGAATCACTCATAAGTCATTGAACTCTGCCAAGTATTGTTCCATTCTCCAAACCCACATACTCCCTTCTGCACATGCTCAGTTCCATCAAGGTCAGAAACCAGATGTTTCAGTAAGATAATGCCCTTTGAAACACATCTATTACATGATATATTGAGAATTTGTGTCAAATTCCTGAATTTCGTGACAGAATTTTCTGTCTTGTTACTTGTTTTGCATTTGTTTGTGTCTGTCTGATGCTGTCACACCTTTTGAAATCCAAAAAAGATTTTTCCACAAATATTTAATGATAATATTTGAGATTGCGTAAAATTAAAATTTTTGTCCCACTATTTCTCAGACTCTATAACAAAATACAACTGAAATATAGAAAAGTGTTACAAACAAGAATTTCAGAAAAAGAAGACAAGTATAGAGTATTTAGTGTGACATGCTTTCTTCTTAACATGTCTTGAACTCTTCTGCACAGACATTAAGAAATTTACTGAACTAATCAGGTGTTTCATGTCAAGGTTAATTAATACATGTCCAATATTTCTTATTGTTTTGGCCACTTTTTAACATGGGAACAGAGGTCACAGTAAATACTGACAGTTTCCTGTAGAAGCCATGCAGTTTATGTTTTTTGTGAGTTTTTATTGCTGTGTACAATATTCCCCTCTAGAACTGAAAGTTAGATCTTCTGCTCATTACAACTATATAAAAACAACATTGCTAAGGGCAGCCTAAGACTTCTGCACAGTACTGTATGTACCAGTCAATCTGCTGTTTATTGGTGACGATGCAAGATAGTCTGTGTATGTTTCTGGACCATAAATACTCATAGTGAACATCATGGTGGAGTGGTTTCCTCTGGCGTAAAAAAAACCCAAAAACAGTAGTAGCAGAAGTAAAAGACGCAAGAAAAAAGAAGAATAAAAACACCATCATCTGTTAAAAGGAGACGGTTTTGGAATCATCAGAGGGTCTCAGTCACGTCTCTTCTACATCAGGGAAGTAACTTCAGCATCTTATCATCCCTCTGTGTTTTCCAGGGTATCTGTACATTGCCATAGAGTACGCTCCGTATGGTAACCTCCTGGATTTTCTGAGGAAGAGTCGAGTATTGGAGACTGACCCTGCCTTTGCAAAAGAACACGGCACTGCCTCCACCCTGACCTCACAGCAGCTGCTCCAGTTCGCTGTGGATGTGGCGACAGGGATGCACTACCTCAGCGACAAACAGGTAGACCAAAAACAGTACAGATATGGATGCTTCTGCACTGTGTTTGTGTAGGAGGTTGCATGCTTTCCTATGTTTGTGAGACTTTTTGTTAATTGGCAGATTCTTTCATTTTCTTCACTCCTCTCTTTTGGTGCTAGTTCATCCACAGGGATTTGGCTGCCAGAAATGTTCTAGTAGGGGATAACCTCGTGGCGAAGATAGCAGACTTTGGCCTGTCTCGCGGCGAGGAAGTTTACGTGAAGAAGACAATGGTGAGTGGGAATGCCTGGCACAGTTATTATGTTGATTTCAGAACTTCAGGTCTTGTTTTCAGGTTAGGCCAGTAGAGGTTACTCTGAGATTTGGTCTTGCATATACAGTATTTGTCTATGAATTCCTGCCACTGGTAACAGTTACTGTCATAAAAGTAGTACAAGTCTACTGTGAAATAGATGAACCAGACACAGAGACATGATTATACAGTGTGGAAGACAGTCATTATAGTACGGTGGAATATAGTTAGTAAGATCGTTTATTATATAGTTATTATTACTAAATGTTGGAATGTTGAAGACTGTTTGTCCTTTGCGTCGGTCAGTTGTTCCAGAAAAGAATAACAGAAAGTAAGTAAAAAGATGACAATAAAATATATTTAAATATAAAGGTAAAATATCTACAGTCACATCACAGTTGTTGTTCTTATAAATATTGAAAAGAAAAGAAAAGGAAAACTCAAGCAGCAAAGCTTGCCAATAATTGACTGGAGAAACAACTTGTGGACTCACCTGTAGGGGGCAGTCATGTATTCTTAAAGAATAAAGTCAGATCTTAACACAGGTGCATTACTTTTTTTAATTTTCTTTTTGACACATACTAAGATACACTTCAAATATGTTTGTGAACCAACTGATGTGTCATCGCCTAAAGCAGAAGTTTTGACATGGTGACTCATTTCAGGGGAGGCTGCCTGTGCGCTGGATGGCCATTGAGTCACTGAACTACAGTGTGTACACAACCAAGAGTGATGTGTAAGTTACAGTATCATCTCAACTTTTCACCATGGTGCATATCCTTATTTAACTTCTGGAATGTGACTTTAACAGATGGTTTTTCCGAACAAAGTAAGCTCTGAACCATTATGTTTTTGTTTACATTATATAGAGTAACAAGACTGGCAACTGATTCTGCAAATTAAAAAAAATGTCTAAAGCAGCAGGTTGGTCTCGATTTGGTGTCGACCACACGGAAACTTAAAAATAAATACCAACACTCTTTAGAAGTCTAATCTCCTTGAAGGTGATTGTTATTTTTGTGTTCTAGTAAGAACTGGTTTGGTCATAATCTGTCTAATATCTAACACAGTTGTTCCCCATAATGCATCTGCTGAGTCTAACCTCACCTTTGGTTTTGGTTTAAGTGGCCTCGACTTCACTATGTCATATCATACTGTGAGCAAATTTCACGTCACATTTTGGAATCTCAAACCACCAACAACCTCAAGAAGCACCTATTAGTATCCTTTAGAAACATATACCATAATCTGTCTAAACTGTGTACCAATTATGAACAATCCCCAATCAAAAACCCCTATAATTACCAAACTTGCTGCATTGTGTCCCCTGTGTGCATTTAGACTGCACAGTAGCATTTGATGGCAATTAATGGCAGCACAAGACCCTTACTTAAGTTACTTCACCCTGCAGTAAATGTCTGATAATCTACAGCACAAAGGCCCTGGCCAGGGAAAACAACAAATCATCCATGTCTCATTGAGGGAGTGATAATGGTGTGTTTTGCAACTGATAGGCAGAGGAAGTCTTGGTGCAATTTAGCATGCAGACTGAGACGTTGGACTGGGAAGTGGAGCCTATTTATACACAGTAAAGAACAAGCTTGAAGAGAGTACGACAGCTAACGGAAAAGGTCTGACGTTAAGGATCCTGTAGGACCAGAAAGAGTTGTCAACAACAGTGAAAGAGACAAAGTGAAAGGGAGAGACAGAGGAGGTGTGAGACAAAGCACAACGTGGTGATCAGACGAGAGATAAGCAAATACAAAGGGACCGATAAAAACTGCAAAACAACACTTATCTCTTCGTATGATCTACCACACAGTACAGAGATGTGAAACCAGTGGTATTTCTCTTGAATTACGCTGCTTGTCAGATGGCAGGTGACAGATAGTGGTTTTGTGTTATTGAAATAGAGGCTCTGATTCTACAACAGTGCTGAGAAATGATATGCATTTTGAATAATGCGTTCATATGCAAATTGTGTTATAGGCATCTGTATGGTTTCACGTATTGTTTCTGTGCAACAGGGTCAAAAAAAGGGGAGATTTAAGTGTACATGCAGCAGCAGCATTTTTAACTGCACTGTGGTTACTCTAATTAGAATTGCAGTATAACTTTAGGGTGAAATAAGAATGCATTGCACACAATAAATAAACGGTTATTTTCATGTTCTAATAAATCCTGCTTACTTTAATTGTCTCTTTTTAATATTTCTGTCTCATCTTTCCTTCAGGTGGTCATTTGGTGTTCTCCTCTGGGAAATTGTTAGCTTAGGTAAGGAGACTTGAGTGGCTTATATTTAATAAAATGTTACATAATGAGTCCAGACTTAGCCTAGCCCAGATCTCCCAGGCCAACTACTAGCCCCACACTCAGCAAAATTCAGTGTATTATGCTATATGATACATAGCCTGGCCACAAAAAGTCCCCACCTGCATTTAACTCCTGCAGATGATTCAGATCCTTCCACTGACTAATTACTGCAGTGATTAATATGTTTCAGCTGCAACAAGTTCTGACGCATGAGTTAGTTCTCATTTCTTTAACAACCATCAGTTTGTAGACAGCATAAAGACTGGACTGTGTTTCAATGGAAGAAGGTCATGTGGTCTGATGAGTCCAGATTGACCCTGTTCCAGAGTGATGGGCACATGAGGGTGAGACGAGAGGCAGATGTAGTGATTACCCATAATGCCTAGTGTCTACAAGCCTGTGCTTATGATCTGGGGTTGCGTCAGTTGGTCAGGTCTAGGTTGAGCACAATTTCGTGTCCGAAAAATGATGGAAATCAATATTGTGTCATTGCATGAGCTCATAAAAATGATTCTACATACATATTTCAACCAAAGCTGTAAAATATTAGAGTGTGGGACTTTTTTTTGCCAGGCTGTGTTTGTATTTAACATAATGATTCTGTTAAATTCTACACATTTTTGATCATCTACATTGTCTTGTTTCTCATGGTCATAAGATGTTGACTCTCTACTATCATGACCATAACACACTCTGCTCTTCTGTTGTGCGTCAGGTGGAACCCCATACTGTGGTATGACATGTGCTGAACTCTATGAAAAACTGCCTCAAGGATACAGGATGGAGAAACCCAAGAACTGTGACGATGAAGTGTATGTGGCTTTTGTTACATTTCTGGTCTTTGCTACATGTTTCTGCTCTCCTACCATATTTAACCAAGTATCTGTGTTCGTGCAGCTATGAACTGATGCGACAGTGCTGGAGGGATCGGCCCTATGAGAGACCCCCTTTCTCCCAAATCTCTGTCCAGCTCAACAGGATGCAGGAGGCCAGGAAGGTAATTCACCCCCATGACATTGTGATTTTATGCTCGCTGGGCTGACTCTATATTGAGTTAAACTGCGGTCGTGGACTTAACTACATATTTGAGGGAGTTGAATTTGTCCATTTTATGGTACTCTGTACTTACAGACTAATATAGTACTTTTGGCTGCTATTATTTTGCTCTTTCATATCATATTACACTTTTTTTGTTTTTTTAGGATTGCTTTGTAATAATTTGTACAGTTTTGCATGTTATAGATGTAATCATTTTTGTTTTTTCAGTTTGTTGTTTTACTTTTGTCTGTTTTCAGATAACAGTTTTTCATCACCTTCCGATACAGTAAAAAAACCATGTATCTCCAACTGTGTTCATTTTTCATCTTTAATCCTAAGGATTAAGTGGGGCTTTATGGGTTGCAAAACTTATTTTGCTAGTTTAGATAAATAAACTCTCTTTAAAACCTTGTATCAGCTGAAACATCTGTTGTGACAAAGCTGAGAACAGGCCTGTTTTTCTGAGCTCATTAAACGTTAACTATTTGCAGACGTGGTTCTCACAGGACAACGATGCTACAAACATAATGATTTTACAGAATATGACGTCTTCCTTTATATTAAACTGTATGATCATTTATATAACATTTCAAATGAGCTCAGACTTATAGCAATAAAAATGTAACGTGCATATTAGTAATGTGTATCCAAAAGCAAAAATACTGATAGGGCTACATTTACTTATATTTGAAGTACATTTTGCATATGGCATTTTTACTCTTAGAGGAAAAAACTGTTTACTTCCATAAACACAGTGCGTGCATGCATAGTCACGTATTACATCAGGACCTCTTTTGCGCATGTGGGTCACTTCAGGGTCACATTCAGTTCATACTCGAAACTGATAGAAGTCGCATTTAATATGTAATATGAACGAGCACACACAAACAAATCGGATTTCACCGAAAAATCCGAATTGTGCATTAAGACCTGCCGTCTGAACGTAGCCTTAGACTTCTGAACAGTGCTGTATATAAATCCATATATTTACTGAAAGGACTGTTTAATCTTTCATTCAAATCTTCCAGGCTTATGTGAACATGGCCCTCTTCGAGAACTTCACCTACGCTGGAATAGACGCCACAGCCGAGGAGGCCTGACTACCAGCCCCCCCAGACCCTAGAACGCCACGTAGCACCACAAGAAAGTCCCGAGGATGGTCGCCGCGCTACTGCCACCCCCCTGCTTCTCACCGCCGAGACAGGAGGACCAGGCGCTTCACCAAAACCACCCAGCTATAGAGGAAGGACTGTGAAAGGACACTGTGTGGAAGTATCAGAGGCGTTACGAGATGTGGAGTATAGCTGGGCTTACTAACCTTTTTGGGACATATCACCCCTGTCACTGCCAACTAGTTCCAGAAAACCCACAACATTGTACTGCTGGTACAAGTTACAATGCTGGAATCTGTTTGGAGAGTTGAGGGGGCGTGGCAAATGTGGAGCTAAGTGACTTGGTGTAACACCACAGGGTCTGTGGGGAGTCAGCGCTGGACTTGTCCTTCTCTTTCATGCTCTAAATGGAGAAGGAAACCTTTTACACGGACATGAAATGAAAACTGCGGATCACATCAGTCTTTCAATTTGTCACTTTACGATGGACAAAGACGAACAACAGACATTGTAGCACTTAAAAGCAGCTTTACTTACGCCACTGTTTCTTTTATAACTTTGCCTATCACTGCCATGTGAATGTAACTACTACTGTATGTATGTGCTGTTGGTTTTGTTTGTAAGAAAACATAAATAGGCTACATTAAGGTGTCCTATTATATTATACTCAGTTACAGATGGGAAAAATGGTCAATGGTAGATGCATGCACTGCTCCATTATAAGAGCAGCTGTTCATAAGACTACCTATTACCACTATAATGAATTACACCCAATACTATGCGACCTATGAAATATGTAGTAGAATAAACACAGTATGAGAATATACTGGTTCCTTTTCCTCACCACAAGTACTTCAGTTCTATCCGATTCCCTTTTAATTATAAATTGCAGCTTCTGTAAGACCAGAGGTATTTTACTGGTAGTCATATTAAATTCAATGTTTTATCCCACCATTTCAGGTCGTGCCTTGGCCAGAGGCATTATATTTTTGGTTTGTCTGTCTCACTGCTTGTCAATTTAAAGGAATTTCTTCAAATTTGGAACCGATGTATGATGTTTCTGCTTTGTTCACCCCATTCCTGTGAAAGCGATATATCAGGAATGCACAAATTTTCTCCTGAGCTCAAGATATTTACAGTATGGTGTGTAAAGGCAACTGTGACAAGAATAATTCAAGAATTTCTGCACCAACGTGACAGTCAGAGATTGCAGACCCTGACAGACTGTATATCTGCTCTGGATGATCTTTTTGATCAACAAGAACTTGATCATGTTGGCTGATATTGTTGCGCATCAGGGGTGTGATGTTTTTTCCCCTTTTATCTTAGTTTTGAAAAATCCTTTTAAAGACTGTACAGATCCAGATCCTGATTCAGGTACAGGTAGAATTACGTTATATTCTAGGTTACAGGCATGAACAGACAGACATACAGTACAGATTGAATTACTCTTAATAGGATCCAATGACATTTTATGATTTATTTAACCTCCTAAGACCCAGGAACCCCACAGGTTTTTGAGTTTTGGCTTTTTTTTAACTAAATAATAGCTTATATTGGAAACATCATGATGCAACAGTTTTTTCAGATGCATTCTTAAAATTTTTTATGGAATGTCATTTGCGGTGGACAGTTGTTTTTTTGTATAAAGCTGTGAATTTCTTGTCTTCATACGTGGACAGAGGGTCTTAGGAGGTTAAACCATACTTCTCTGTATTTCTCACTAGAAATAATTCACCCGAGTCATACACATCAAATAGTGAGAACCTCTGTCTCACAAAAACACGCTGAATACCTTGTATTAAAGTCTTTACTACATCTGACTTTAGACAAATATAGATGTGAGCTGTAACCTGACTGGGTGGCGCAGGCATATACACCCATGCAGCAGTAATTCTAGTTTGTTGTTTTATTTTGTTGTTCTACAGTGACAGGGTTGACCTAGGTCAGGCTTCCTGTGCTGTGTTTTTGTTTTCAGCCTCTTTAATAGAGAACTTTGTGGAAATGACACACTTGACCACAAGCTCCTCTCACCAGGGACCACAAGTGTCCCTGGTGAGTTCAGGAACACTATCTGCTCCCGTCTGCACCGAGCTGATCTGTCACAGCGTTTCCTCCACAAGCCAACCACCGCCATAGAATTGTCTATCAAACATCTCAGCCGGCAATGTTCCTGACACACACACACACAAAAACACTAGCTGTACAACAACTCAAATGTATAATAAGAGATTTAGAGTCTAATACAGGAAACATCAGAAAAAAAGACTGTTTTTATTCATCTTTCAGATTAATGGTCAGTTTTATTGTCATGGTACTGAAAATTTGCCTCTCGACTCATTATAGATTTGTGATCTGTGCTTGGTTTCATTTTTTTTGTTTTTGGGTAACTGTTTGACCATCCAATGGGACACATGATGGACGCCTAGCATGGATAAAATTTTTAAGGCAAGTTATGACAGATACTTATCAGGTGTAACTACAGGTGCATCAGTTCCAGAGTCTAGGTTTCTGTATACTGGCTCTCTGGTTTGGCTTTCTGGGGCACTTTAATGGAACAGATCTATCATTACCTCTGCCAAGGAGGATAGAATTTGTTTGATAGATGGACATGTAGATAATTAGGACATGGTTCAAGGTAGAGCCCCTTAGATTTTGGAGCAGATCCGCAATAAAAGGGGCAACATTAACACCAACTAAACCAACTTAGCAGCATAACCAACTGAAAAAAACCATGAAAACGGGTAATAATGTGTTGTTTGTTTGTAAAAGAGGTAAAATGGTAAAAGAGGTTTTGGCTGGAGTATTCTGGACAAATTAAGGAAAGTAAGTAAGCAGTCTAGCATCCAGATGTATTTTACAGTTTGGCCCTCCTAGGTCAAAGGTCATGGACCAGAAAAAAATCCCTAAATTCTAATTTGTTACCAAGCAAAAAACACAAAAAAAAATCTCCCCCAAAACTCACCTGATTTGATTCTAATGTCCACATAACCTTCATGTAGAGCCAGTATATTAATACAGTAGATAAAATATCATTGGACACAGATTTCTTTCAAATGTTCCTGGAGATTTAATCAAACCATGTTGTGTGGACTTTGCCTTCCTTAGTGCAAGGCTAAATACTCTTCTAGCTAAGACTACTTAGTTATTTCCCTGCTGAGATAAGAAAAAAGTGGCTGTTGTGAAATACAACTTCTAAATAGGTCTAGATAAAAGGTAAAAACAAACATTTAAGTGAGCTTCTTTACTGTAAGGAGCAAAGAATTTTCCCTGCCCGTAAATGTAGTGGAGTAGAAGTGTAAGTTCTCATCTGAAGTCATACGCAGAGGCTTCTGAGTAATTCACAGAAGAGCTTCATCAATCCCCAGATGGCACGAAAACCCCACCCACGGTGACGGCAGAGATTATATCAGTGTGTGGTCAATGTTTTTCTGCAGATAAGAATGATTTCCTGTCATCAATGCACAATTACAAAATCGTTAGTTTGATGTTTGCTGCATGCTCATATTGTTTTGAGCATGGGAACGTCAAAAAAAAGTATCAAAAAAAGAATATACAGATTGAAGCTGTTGTATCTCAAATGGTCTCATTGGATAAAACCATCTTGGTGCAATACTAATGAAATAATTGCAAGCTATGTTTTTTCACAGACACAGAAAAGCTTGTGCAGCCTTCAGTTATTAAAAACACTGGAGAAGTTAACATAAAATATGACAATATGAACAGGTTGTGCGCTCATTATCTCTGTAGCATCTAATAATCTAAAGAAGATGAAGGTCTCATATTATGAAAATGCATAATTATTGTGCATTGAAGTTTACATAAATGCCACAAACAAAGTCAAGACAAAATAAACTAATCAGAAAATCATTACTTTATTATGTTGAAAAAGAGAACCAATCAAGGAAAAATAAATAAATAAAAGATACAAATGTTAGCTCCACCCCCTTTTCCTACACTTTATTTTTTGTAACTTGCTGCTGCCAACTGTGAAATTTCCCCATGGTGAGATCATTAAGGTCATATCTTATCTTATCTTTGACTTCTTAACAAAAGAGCACTGAAAATACTAAAGTACTGCATCCACACCAAATGTTGAAGAGCGACACGTTTCAACTTAAGTAGAGTATATTGGACGTGCACAGTACAACTGACATGATTTTGTTGTTGCTAATGGTTAACTGACTTTGTGTACCTGTGTATGGGAACATGTCCCCTTAGTGTTGTTATAATATGAGGACATAAGGTGTAACATATGGACAACTAGTTTTGCCAGTAATCATTTTGGAGAGCAGAGACATAGTCCTTTGACATGTATGTGTTGGTATTTTACTACCTATTTTTAATGAATAAGAATTATACCCTGTGCATGTATCTGTACATGTATGTCCCTATATGTATTTATATAGTACAAATATATAGTGACACAGAAAAGCACTAGGAAACTGAGGGAAAATCACATCTACACACTTTGATTTGTCAAAACCATTGCGGAAGTTAATATTCACATATACAGGATGTGGATGTAAGTATAAGTGGTAAGATTTGAGACCTTTGACAGGATAACACTGTAAGGTATGACAGGTAGGTGCAGAACATCCAACTGTTGTTTTCTATTCTATTCCTTGTGTGAAATATTTGGTTTTAGTGAAGGGGATTTGGGTTCAGTGGGTGTAAGTGGAAACCACCGTTGATCTGATCTGGACTGAAGGGGTACTGGTGCTACTGCTTTAGCTTTTAGTGCAGCTGGTAGAGGCTATATGGGGTGTGTGTGTGTGTGTGTGTGTGTGTGTGTGAGTGTGTGTGTGTGTGTGTGTGTGTGTGTGTGTGTGTGTGTTGAAGACATCGACAGCTCTGTGTGACAGTGGTAGCTTTGGGAAGGAAACTGTTTCGATGATAAAAGAGCAGAGTGTTGGAAGAGGAAGTGGCTGAGGTAGGTTCAGTGTTTGGTAATGTGGAGAGTTTTTTAGGTGACTGTTCTATAACTTTACATGGCTTTCTGGTGGGGACAACCCCATCACCTGTTGGGTTAGCTTGACCTCTGTAAATGTCACAACAGAACTGGCCCCCCCCCCGTCTTCTCAACATTAATATATATTTTTTTCAATGTTAACCCATTACTAAAAAATTGAAAAACAGGTTTTGTAGAAGAACCAATGATATATTTTCAATGAAATTATGTAACAGGATGTACCAAATGTAAGGTTGGTACAGCAGGTGTTACTTTGTGATGCCTATAGATAAAATATAGATAAAAACAATGAGCATGTGGAGCAGTATGATGGGAACAGGAGGCCTCTTGTCCTGGTTGTCATGCAGGGAGAGAAAGTGGAGTGCAGGGCTGGGAAATTAGAATATTGGAGGTCATTACTCTCGACAGGGTATTAAGGAGGGCCGGCTACGTGATCGAGTTAGAAGTTAGACTCAGTGACGGAGAAGGGGACAGGGGACAACAGCAAAGTCATCTTGAATAACTTCTCTATGTCCCCTTCTGGTGCTGAGATGTGGTGTTGAATAAAAGCTAGATACTGTTCACGTGATAAATAAAACATAAAGTCTGCGGCTGTCACTGATGCAGAGGCATTAAAATAGGAAATTAAACTGTGTTATTTAACAGGTTTTTATTAATTTGTTTTATTTTAACAACTACATGAAACTACAGGATTATTCTAGTCTAGTCTAGTAAAGATATACAGTAGAATTTGATCATTTTCATACAGTCTGGATGACTTATCTGAGACTACATGATCACTATTAGTCTTCAATCTGAGTGACATTTGATAGTTCAAATGTCTTTAAGAAACTTCTACTTAAATCCCTGTTTTCCAGGAGGATCCTTCATTGGTGATCATAATTTCTACTTTTCTCATGTTGTCATGTAATAGAATTTACTACCTTCGCTCACTTCCAGAAAACACTTCCCTAGATTTCATTGTGTGTGGCCACAGTTCACCATGCCATCCACAAATGCACGATAAAGGGTGATTATAGAAATAAGCTATATGTGAAGATGATCTTCTCTGGGACAAAGCTCATTTATCCTCCTCAGACCCAGGAGCCCCACAGGTTTTTGAGTTTTGGCTTTTTTAATTAAATAATTGCTTATATTGGAAACATCATGATGCAACAGTTTTTTCAGATGCATTCTTAAAAAATTTTATGGAATGTCATTGGCGGTGGACAGTTGTTTCCTTTTTTTTGTATATAGCTGTGAATTTCTTGTCCTCATACGTGGACAGTGGGTCCTAGGAGGTTAAATTGGACTGAGGCGGAGGTAATTGTTCTGTGGTGAAATGATGATGAACGACAGGATACTTGGATTAAAGACAGACAGAACACAGAGCTCTGTTCAAACACCTGCATTTCTGATGGTATGGGGTACATTAGAGCCTATAGAATGGACATGTTATACATATGGAAACGCACCATCAGTGCTGAAAGTGTTAAGATCCCTGCTGGTTTTTACCTTCCTTTCCTCTCATGCACCTTTCATGTTCCACACACACACACCTGCAGCTCATGGTCATTATCATCTGGCTTTTTGAGCAGCTGCCTGAGTGTGACTGTATATCAGATTGTTTGGACTCAGCTTGTTTTCTGGCTCAGGTTGTTTTTTTGTTTTTTTTTTCAGATTCTCTTAAATCTTAAGGTTGTGGCAGTGATTTTAGTTTTTTTTTTCTTCTCTGGACTAATGAAGTGATTGCTTACCTGTGTACTTTCCTGTCTGGAAGTCTTTTATTTGAACATTTGTCTGAAGTGTGACTTTTGTCTGTGAGACTTCTACCTGGTGTGTTACATGGTTGCACATGACCCGGGTTTGTGAGACAAAAATATTTGGTACATCACGAACAAAAACTATGAGAAAGAAGACCCAGGACTGTTGAGCAGCATGAATCCTAAAATGAGTCAACATTCATCTCCCAAAACTCCACTAACTGGTCTAAAAACAAAACTGTGTTGATAACATACTACTGACAAACCCCTGACTGAAAGACTGTTATGACACCCACAGCAGCTGTTTTACCACAACAGAACAAAGATAAAACAATGCTGGTCATGGTCATGTCATTATCATTGATGTCATTGATAAGTTATAGTAGAAATTTAGTGGTACATTTAAGGGCAGTGTTCAGAGTCCAGGCACTTTTGACTTTTTTTTTTTTTTTTATATTTTATTTTTTGATTTTTTTAAAGAACAAGAATACAGTTACATACTTACAAAACAAGACAATATCATCAATTCACAATGACAGGACCAAAGACAACAGACAGACACACAGACAAAGAAAAAAAAAAACCAAACAAACATATGGAACGAAGACAGACATATGTACAAACCCTACTCAGGTACACAAAATTAACCATTTCAATCATTTGTCTTAATAATATGTATTTTTTTAGATTAAAAAAATCCAAATCCAGCCACATGATTAATCCTTTTATTATCACGCCCATTAATTGTCTGTAATTTTAGTTTCAACCCCAGGTACTCCTCCCACAGTTTTTTTTTTTTGTTTTCCTGTCTTTTTTTTTGCTCATGCACACGCTGTTCTTCTAGGTCAAACCCTCAACGCTGTCACCTCCACTCCAATCCTACCAACAAAACAGACAATGCACAATGTATTGTACATACACATGCATGTTCTGTGTTCTGTGCATTAGTGTCAGTGGTGTTTAACATTAATAATGTCTCAGACTCACCTGAATTTGCCGTGTAGGTTGAAGACCCTCATTCGTTTGTGGACTCTGGTGGTCTTTACGTCTGGGGTAAACTGCCTGGACGGACGTGGCGGTCATCTGTCAATGGAAGGTAAGACTTGTACTTTTAATTTCTTTGGAAAAAAAGAGCATTTGTTTCTTGCTTGTTTCATTCTGTAGCAACAACAAATGTAACTGTATGATAATTATTCTGTGTATTATGACACGGACACATATAGCACAGTGTAAATGTCAAAGTAGGTCATTATCTTGTGGGGAAAGTATAATTTATTTCTTATTTTCGGAATCGCTATGGTTTTGTCAAGTTGTTCTATCACAAAGATCTGTATTATTATACTCTGTAAATGGATCTTTTGTAAAGATTGTATTCAAGACGCTTAGTTGGTGTCACAATATAAGTCCATCTGCTGCCCTTATGTTTGCATTTTATTTCTGCAAAGTTAACAGTGTTTTGGAGTGGTTGGGATGTGAGACGTTTCACGAGTGCTCACTTGTCGTGTCATTTCTGGGGCAGATGTTTTGCTCCTAAAGCATGAACCGGATCCTAAATGCTTCACCCAGATATGGAATCGAACGTATGTGGATTTTACCTGCTTCTTTGAGACTCCAGACAACAGGACATATGATTTCTTCTACACAGTCCGGTAGTATGATATATTTTATATATTTAGTGTGTTCTGTAAAGGGACCTCAGAGTCGGTCGACTCATTAAATGATCTTTATTGAAGAACTGTATGATTAACATTGTTTATAGGAACTTTATCTACTGTATTCACAATATTATTAATGTAATTGATGTTTTTCTTCTTTGGTGTAAATGATATGAAAACCTTCTTTGTGTTAGACCATCTTGTACTTACATTTTTAGACTTTACCTTGGTTTACTCATGTATAATGAATGCTTTGTCACTTTGACTATTCAAGCTCAAAGACAAGGTGTAATACATCTGTCCAGAGAACAACAGAGGGAACATTCCTACACGTCTGCTCTTTTCCTCAGTCAGAGGTTATGTTCTATGTGGACATACCTCTTAATGTGGTGGATCGTAACAGCAGCGCCGTTCTCTTCAGTCGAACTGTCACTGTGGAGGATAACGGTGAGATTTTTTTTTTTCCATTTTTGAGTATTTTCCCCTCCCTTATTAATTTTAAAAAAGCTTCTGAAATACATTGAAGGGCATATACTGTATACGCTGCTTCATCTTGCTGATGCTGGATATCCCTAGAAAGACCTACTCTGATCAGCCATAACATGGTGACCACTGACAGGCAAAGTGGTAATAATTATGACATTACAATGGGATCTGTCATTGGATTGGATATACTGTATATGAGGCAGGAAGTGCACATTTAGTCCTCAAAGTTGATGTGTTGTAAATACAAAAAAGGGCAAGAGTATGGATCTGAACAACTTTGACAAGGGAGAAACTGTGATGGTCAAACCACTGGGTCAGATCATCACCAGATCTTCTTGTTCATTCCCAATGTAAAGTGGTTAGAACCTACCAAAAGGATCTAAAAAAACAACCAGATCTCAACCAATCCAGCATCTATGGGAGCAGAGCATTACTACCATCTGTCTAATATTATGTAGGTTCCACTTTTTCTACAAAACCAGCTCTGACCTGAGGCCTAGACTCCACCAGACCTCTGAAGGTGTGCTGTGGTATCTAGATGTCAGCAGCAGATCCCTGAAGTCCTGGAAGTAGAGAAGTGGACCTCCATGGAACAGACTTATTTGTCCAGATGCTCAATTGTCCTGAGATTGGGATGTCCTTCCTTAGGCAAGGCAAATTTATTTGTGTAGCACAGTTCATACACAGGGCAATTCACAGTGAATGGAAAAAAGACCATTTAAAAGCACACAATTACAATTAAAACATAATCAATAGACAATTTCAAACACACAATTACAATTAAAACACAAATAATGATCAATTAAAATAAAGTAAAAGAGAAGAGTGCAGATAGAATACTTTCAGCTGTTATAGGTAGTTCATTTTTGGTCGGTACTAACCCCTGCAGACCAGGAACACCTAACAAGACCTGCAGCTGTGGAGATGATCTGACCCAGGCATCACCTTTACCACGTGGTCCATGTCAAGGTCACACAGGTCCTTACATTGCTCATTTTGCTGCTTCCGACACATCAGCCTCGAGGACTAAATGAAAGGTGCCATTGTAATGAAATAATCAGTATTCCTTTTATTTCTCTGTCAGTGGTCATGATGTTATGGCTGATCAGTGCAGCTTCCAGGGAACCTTGTATGTCCTTGGTCTTTGTTCACATCTCAACACCAATATGTTTTAATTTCCTCCCATTGTCTCTAGTTCTTGTGCATCAACCCATCAGCGTGTCATTAAACCAAAATGGCCATGCAGGACAACTTCAGGTTTCATGGCATGTCAGCACTGAGTGTACGTACGAGATGTACTATAAGATTCAATACATGTCCAAGAGTATAGGAGTGAAGACAACACAGGTACACACAGCTCCTCAATCACTGTAAATACTCACACCTGGTTTCAATACCTGCTGTAATGCTATATTTGATGATACATTGTTGATGTTCACCTGCTTTACACTGATATATAACAGTCCTTGCTATGTTATGTTATGTTATGTTATGTTATGTTATTAATTTATTTATGTTGTGTCTCCTTGAGGATCATTTTTGCATTCTTTTATCCTGGTCTCAGAAAATGTTCCTGACAGACCATCTCCGATTTGCTTCATACTTTCAGACACTAACGTTGTCAGTCCTAGTAAAAACTGTCAAACATAAGCTTTGTGTTGCCATTAGTTTTTTGTTTTTTTTTAGATATTGGGGCTTTGTAATAGTCTGTGGTTCAGAAAAAAGATGTTCAGTTAAAGAAGCCATTACTTCCTATTCATGACTAATGCATGACATTTTCAGGAGTGGTACAAGATGACTTATAACTTATGTAAAGCAAGATCTACAGCTGCATATTGCATCCATTTATAGATGTTAAAGACATTTTATATCAGAGAGGAAATCCTGAAAATGTTATGCATCTGTCATGACTGGTTACAAATTCAGCATCTTTTTCATTGACATGCATTGTTAATTTCAAATTCCATTTTCAAAGCCACAGGATCTCAATAACTAACAAAGACATGGGGCTGTTTTTATGGCGTTCAGTCGGACTAATAACATTGTCTGAAAAGTATGAAGTAAGTCAGATGTGTCCAGTGGTTTCACATGGTTTGAGCCTTATACTGAGTTTATTTCAACAGGGAGAGGGGAAATGGGATGAAACCTTGGAGGATTTGGTTTCAGGGGAGGAGGTCGAGGCTCAGGTCACAGTCAAATGTGCAAACGGAGACGATGCTGGACACTGGAGCCGCTGGTCAAACCCTGTTAGAGCCATGGTTCCACAAACTGCAGGTTTGTCAAACAGGAAAGGGCAAATAAATGCCAGGAAAGCTCATCCCGTTGACTCTTTCCTAAAACTTTCAATGTTTTTTTCTTTTTCCAGGTGATATTTCACTCATGTGCTACACCACTGACTTGTACAACGTCACCTGTCAGTGGGATGGGAGCAGATACAGTGTGCAAACGCAGTACAAACTGTTCTACACGATGGCTCTAAGGTAGTACAAAATGAACGCTATGTTCTATTATCGACTGATTACTCATGTGTTATATAAAACATATTGAACTGTTAACATTTTCCACAGTAGATGGTAAACATGTAGCCTTAAACTGAGCAACAAGGGCATCAACAACAAATCAGAGAGTGGGGGACACCTTTTTCATTGCATAGAGTACATACCGTTTTTGTACTGTTCATTTGATTTGTTCCATTGGGACAGAGGCAGTTTGTGGTGACCTGACATTATTATTATTTTCATGATTATACAGTGAAGCTTTGGGATGGACAAAATGGACAGAATGTTTGCCTGGAAGGGATGTGACTGACCTGTGCCGTTTCCATGGAGACGTGTCCAAAAAAGTCAAGGTCCAGTTGACCGGCTCTCCACCTCCACACAGCAGAACCTTTTATTCTGAAGAGTTTGCCCTTGCACAAAACAGTAAGCCTTCAAATTATTTATTTATTTATTTTTTGATGCACTGTATGTGGTTGTTTTTCTTTCTTATCAGTACATCCTCTTTAATGCTTGTTTTTTTTTTTTGTGCTGTGACACTATACATTTTGTTTTTCAGTTAAAACACTCCCACCGAACCATGTAAAAATGGTTCCAGGAAAGGCAGAGATGTGCATGAACTGGGAGGCTCCTCTTCCTTCTCTGTCTGATCACATGCTGTATGAACTCTGCTATAAGAGAGGAGTTCAAGAATGGATGGTAAGAGGATTCTTACGCACATTTTTCAGGAATACTTTTTGCTCCCTCATACCTTTAGCTTTCCTGCCATGTTGTTTACATCTGCATTCCTTTAAACACTTAAATAGTTAGAGTAAAATTCTATTATTTTATGGACAAAACGTTTAGTTTATAGAAAATTATGGCAAAAGATGATAATGATGCAATCTGTAATTTTACCACTAGATGGCGCCAGAGTGAAGGAGTAAAGTGGCGATAGGAAAAAAACGTAAAGTGTAGTGAAAAACTGCTGTAAAGACAATGCAATGACTGTTGTAGAATTGAGAAGTGTCTTTAGCAAAAGAACACCATCCCTATGCACAATACTGAATAATTTTGACAAAATGATATAAATGTTCAAAAGCACCTTATCTTACCAAGGTGAAAAATGATTAAATCAAGGCTCTGAATCTTTAAGCAGGAGTAAAATATGGGACAAATTTTCCTCCCACAATTACAAATATACTGTAGATTTTGAGCTACAGTTGTAGACACACAGACAAACATACTGTGATTTAAGGTGATTTTTTTTTTAATCTTCATGTTATTCTGCAGATAGTGTCCATGAAGGAAAACGCCACCTGCACTGAGGTTCCATCAGGCAGCCAGATCAGCGTTAAGGTCAGAGCTAAACCTGATGGGGTTGTTTTCTCGGGCCATTGGAGTGAATGGACAGATGTGTTCACTAAAGACACCCCCACTGACATAAGTAAGCTCCTACTTAGACTCCCATAAACCAGTATGAAAAAGGCACCTGATTAAATAGTTGATTCATTGTCTAAATCATTTATAAAGCCTTTATGACTTTATAAAATGAACTGATATTATTATGTGTACTCATAAAATGCGGTTAATTTAACATGATGTATCAGACCATTCAGATACTGTATATAATTACAGGCACATTGCTCATCCAGTGTAGTCCAGTTATGTTGCTGGTAATGGCTGTCATCATCTTCTACCTGTTCTTCACATACTTCAGGTGAGAGACATTTTCACACATTAAACTTTTCACTGTATCATTATCATTATGTCAAATGTATCGAATTAATTTGATATTAATTAATTTGATGCTGCTATAGTATTAAGAAAACCTAATGTATGTAATGTATTGAAACAAAGGTAATATTTTGTTTATTGGGTGTATTTTTGTAGGAAACTGAAGCAGTTTTTTTGGCCACCTGTGCCCAACCTGGACAAAGTCCTGCAAGACTTCCTCGCAGACATCAACAGGCAGAAATGGGTATAGAATTTCTTTGACATTTGAGGGGTTTCAAAGCTAGCAGAAAAAAATACAAGAATTATAAGTATTTGGGGTATGAGGTACTTTAAAATGACCTAATACAATAATTTCATAAAGTTAGTTTTTGACATGCGATAGCTTTAAGAATAGAATAGAATAGAATAGGCTTCATTGTTACACAGGTTGTGCAACAATAACAAACAAGTGCTCTATACAACTAATAAATGACAAGAGAAGACAGACAGACAGACAGACAGACAGACAGACAGACAGACAGACAGA
>JAPQRQ010000019.1:3982318-4001981 GCA_037367365.1 Apogon talboti | reverse complement strand
CACCATCCAAAAACATGCACTGATAGGTTAATTGGTTAATCTAAAATGGCCCATAGGTGTGAATGTGAGAGTGTTGTCTGTGTCAGCCCTGTGATGAACTGGTGACTTGTCCAGGGTGTACCCCACCTTCGCCCATAAGTAGCTGGGATAGGCTCCAAGCGACCCTAGTGAGGATTAAGCGGGTTCAGATGATGACTGACTTTGAGTATGTGTTAATAGAAAAGCGCTATATATTATTATTATTATTATTTATTTTATCCATCTATGACAGAAATTAATGCATATTTGAGTGCAAAACTTATTTAATGCACCTCTGTCAGCTTGATTTTATTTTTTAACATCAGTTATCAGTATGTGACGTCGATCAAAGGTGACCCTGCACTTTTTCACCACGTGGTTCCATTTCACCTCGACTCGACAACTCTATGTGGATTCGGTATCAGGTACTTCATTACCTACTGCAGACACAGCAGATACTGTCAAAATGTACTGGGATGAAACTAGTGGGGTTTTTTGGCACTGCTTTCAGTCCAACGGGGCAGAGGTGTAGCTCCGCAGCTGCAAACCGACGTTGCCGTTTAACATTCAATCAGCGTTAACTTCTTAGTGATACAAATTCAGTGTTGCCGGTTGTCATAGCAACAGCGGAGGAAACTGCCATGATGTCTTGTTCAACACGGCGCACACACAAACAATGTAGGATATTTAAAGGTTGCTGTTGTCGACTCTTGATAAGTGTCTGTTTGTCACAGCTAGGAGACAAATTTAATTTGAGAACTGGATGAAGGCAGCGAGATAAAAGGACCGCTGAGAGAAAAACAAACCAGGATAGTTGGAGAAATTCTACATCAGAAATTCTTATATAAAAGGGGGGGTTTGTTCAGCCCTGTCTCACGCAACATTGATGCAATGACAGTGATGCTTCTCTCTGATCACTTGGTAGTCGGCAGTGAAACGAGGTGAAACCAAACATGTACCAGGTGGCGTGTGGTATCTGCAACTTCTGCATAATGGGAACCAAAAAAAAAAAAAACAAGTAGAGTTGAGTTGAATTGGAACCGTGCTGTTGAGAAGCATCATTAGACAAAATTTGGCCATTTTTCAGTTAAAAAATTGAAATAAGGGATAAAATTCTTGGTATATCTGTATGTTTGTGCTTGCATTCAACATACTTTTTAAAGACCTACATAAAAGATCGGTTCTAACAATTAACTTACAATATGGGAAAAGTGTTTTAAGCCCTGTACTTTAACAACCCTTACACCTAGTCATTATGCAGAAAACAGTTCACAACAAACTGCAGGTTCTTTTATTAAAAAAAAAACTCAAGTGCTGGCTGTGGTTGACCTGTGGTGGTCTGCATAAAACAACCACATGACTTTTGCAAGGGTTCCCATCCAGCCAGTTGTTTTTCTCAGAGGTCTGGACGGGAGGAAGCACAACAAAGACAAGCGCTCTTAAAATCCAAACCCCTAAACCAGTCTGGTTATACAACAGTAATTCTTCTTACCAAAAGGTGGAACCTCAGGACTGTAGATGAATGTTTGTGCGTGCAAGTTGTTACTGTGGGCCGGAATCGAAATGAGCTGAAAATTACCTTTACGCTCTCAGGAAACTCCTCTGCTGTGCAGTGCAGGAGCACATGTCCCTTATTGGGCAGATTCATGTAGATGCAGTTGGCGGCAATATCGTCGGGCACCGTCAGTTTGTCGTAACGATGGTCACTCATTTGCTGCATGATCTACAAAGACACACACCCATGCACAGCAAAAAGGCAATAAAACAGGCTGTTAGAACCCATATGACTGTGGGAGACAGACAGAGAACAGTTATGCAGACTATCAGACACACTGAGCCCAAAGCAAGGCCACAATACCAAAGGCAGCACCACATCCTCTGCTGGCCAAACCACTCTCGGGGCCTGGGGGGCCTTAATGGAGAACACAGGAGCAGACAGACATTCTTTCTCTGCAGATGTCATGTTATTTATGTAATCTGACGGAACTGAAGGTGGGATAAGCAGCGGTGGAGGTGGGGGAGGCAGAGAAGACGACTGTGTTGCCAAGTGGAAGTCGGGGGGTGAGGATGTTATGACCAGAGGAGTGGCAGGTGCCTCTTAATGTTTATGAGCTGAACATCTGCAGACGGATACCTCAGAGACAAAAAGGGGAGGGAGGGGGGGTGGGGGTGGAAAGTGAGTTTAGAAAATCCAAAATGTCAACATTTAGCAGAGGTATTTGAGGAGGGACATTTTCACCAGATTGAGTCACCATGTGTGTCAGATTGTTTCTGATAATTTTTATTATATACATACATCTACAATTATGCAGAGGATGCGAGAGTCTGGTTTAGACCAGTTCTATATGTAAATTGTCATGAGATAACTTCTGTTATGATTTGGCGCTATATAAATAAAGTTTGATTTGATTTGATTTGATGCATTTACTTCATTGCTAACAATAATTGGGCCAAAATATAAGAGTTATAAGAAGACGTCATTCAATCAGATATTCCTGATGCAATACTGTGTGAGCTACCTGTGTGACTCCGCTGCAGCCGAAATGCGTGACGTATGCTTGACGTTTGTAAAGGTCTGGAGCGTTGCCTAATGTAATGACACACACAACTACATATCTGGGAGGAAAATGTGTGGTTTTGGGAGCACAATGGGCTCTGTGGTTGTAGATGTTTTTACTTCCCTTCCCACTAACTCTGGGTCTGCCTCTGTAGGAAAGCCCCGGGCGTTTCCTGAGAAAGGGAAGGCCTTTTCCTGCATTACATCTGTGTTAAGTGTACCAACACTCCTTTTACCCTCAAGCAATTATTTATTTTCTGGAAAATAAATAATTACACAGTGCATGAAGTAATTATCTAATCCAACCCAACAGCTAATGTGCTTTTTCTACAAACTTTGCTTGGGCCGTCCTGGGAAAATCTATCCAACAGAGATGGAGTGTGGTTCTGACATCATCAATACATGGTTGAAATTCATACAAGTACTAATCATGCAGTTGGTGTGGGCCACAAATCCCATCATTAAACTGAAAATCCACAGCACGTGTATTCACAGGATTGGACTTCCTCCACTGGCATCAGATCCTGTTAAATGAAATTTGAAATATTCCGCTATAAGTAAAACTGCTCGTTAAAATAAAAATTGCTAGTAAAGTTGATTTAAACTACTGCATATGATGTTTTCTAGTCATGTTCCTGCTACATTAATGTATATGTTGTATTTTATTGTTGTAGAGGTTTAGGCTTAAGCTCATCTGAACTATTATCTACACAGTTTAATCTACAGCAACAACAATGTATCAGTTTCTGTAAGATCATCATTTGTTTATAGCATCAATGTCCTGTATGAGGTGTCTCTGAAACATCAAGTTTGCTTTGAAAAATAGGTGTTTTCAACATTGTGACAATGCATTTTCCAGCCACTCCAAGAGTTTATTTATCTTAAGAATGAGGAGAATTTTAATAAAGGATCACTCCATCCCTCAGATACATGGTACTAAACTGTGACAGTTCTGACCTTGTTTGTTTGATTCCAAACAGATCTTTAGTGCAGCTATTGACGACACAAACCGTACAGAAAACGGAGGTGATTTGTGCTTTTACTGTCTGTTTTCAGTCTAAAAACAAAGCTAAGCTAACAGAGCTATAATGTAAACTATCAGCTGACAGATGTATGTAAACAAGCTTCATTCTATATTCAGTAAGTGGTACAGTCTGCAGATACATAGTGTTGATCCATTTGTGGTTTTTGTAGATTTAAGTGTGTTTTTATACATGACAAGACTTTAGAATACTAATACTACAAAAACTCCTTTAATATACTTTTCACATTATACTTAATCATCAGCGGTGCAAAAAATGTAGCATAGCTAACTGTGAAAGCAATATTTTATATCTATGAGCTTTCCATTCAGTAAATTAACAGGAAAGTCACATAAGTGATATTGTACCATTTCTATATGTGCAAGTCCACAGGGTGGAGTACAGGCAATCTGTGTGTGCGAGTGTGTGTGTAACCAGACCAGACACATTCCCAGGTCACTTGTGGGTGTGTTATGTGATTGAAACAGCACTAAATGAAAACACTGTCCATGTGCGTGACCGCCAACACTGTCTCTCACACACAGGGGGATTAAGAGTGGTAGAGGGGAGAGTAAACGTTGACTCCACCAAAGATCACAGTTGTTACTGCTTCGCTCTGTGTCTCTAAAACGTCTCAGTTTCACAGTAAAAACAGTGAGGAAAAACTATTTGTGGAGTAAGGAAAATGTCCTGCAGCAGAATTTCATGTGAGATACTGATCCATGAAAAGAAATTAAATCCTCAGAAATTTCACCTGACTAATGGAACAGTTGTCTCTCTGTTTGCTGTGATTTTCGACAAAGTGTTTCGCGCATGTAGCTCGGCTCTGAGGGAATCAAAGCTCAAGTTAAACGGTAAAGTTCGGTCGCGCAAGTAGACGACAGTGTAAAAAAGTGGGAATAAGAGCAGACTCAGGCCTCCACTCAGTCATCCTGGCACAACACCAGGCGTAAAGCTACAGCGAATCAGCAGCAGTTGGCTTCTGGACAGTGGCTGAGGTCCAGTTAATACGCAGAGTGGTAACTGGGCAGCAGAATGTGCTCAGTCAGAGTTACTAAAACAAAATATTTACTGGAAGGTAATAAAATCCTCCCCTTGGGCAATGACAATCTCAACCAGTTAACAAAAACACTGACAATTTACTGGACCCCAGTCTTTCCGCACAGATCATCTGCATAATCTGTATTTTGGCTCTTGCACTCAATATTTATAATGCTGGACACGCTGATCCTTCCGGGGCTGCTTTTGAAAGTTTTACAATACTTCTTTTCACTGGTGAACAACAACAGCGTATAATACACAAATCCTGCCCGAGACCACGTCCAAATCCGGAGAGGAAGTGTGACCGAAATTACTTCCTCTTGATTTAAAATAAATGTTTGTTAAAGCTCCTTGACACACATTTTACTCTGGAATTACGAATCGGTTCATCACTAAACCCTCAACAAGGAATGAAAAGAGAGAGGAGGAAGAGCATTAATAATAATACAAGAGGGAATATTGATTTCTTATGTTTGCTTCTCGGGTATAAACAAGACATTCTCCAGTAGATTTGACCATAATCTACATGCAAGGAGTGGGAATCACATTGACACCCATCACTCCTTCACTGTCGATGAAAACTTAATGGCTACCCTGCGGCTAATTAGCTTATGTTTCAATCACATATATCACTGTTAGCCAATCATATCCGTTGACTGACATTCTCCAAAAGTCTGGAACAGTTAGTCAGGGTGGATTTCTTAGCTGTGATGTAAGAGATTAGTGACGTGTCTGGTGAGTCTGGTCATTGTTATCTTTGCTTTTGACAATAAAGAAGGAAAGACCTACAAAAAAACAATGAATGAACCGATGCGGTGCCAATATTTAAGATGACATTTTGGCTGAAGGCTGATCCTGATTCTGGTTTTTATTGATATTTATCGGCTCTTAAAGAAATCTGAAAAACCTATGAAAAAAATCCATTTGTAATCCTTTGTACCAAGTATAATTAAACTGGATTAAATACCTGCACTGGATTCATTTGCCTGTAATTGAACCAATGGTCTCTAACTTTACTGTCCTCTTTATTGTTGGTTTTGATTTCTTTGTGACAATGTCTTTGTTTTTTATGTATATCCTATTTCTTTATGTGAAACAGTTCTCCCGGGACATGATGTGGTTGCCCATAAAAACTTGAATCTTGCATGTTTAGCCTGTACATCTTTAATAATGCAATTATCATATTAAGGATATTATCCCAATATCACACTAAACTAGACAATGATTCATTGTCATTCCAGATTTTACATAAAAAATGACATTTCGATGCAGTTGGCTCAGCAGGCAGCAGCAATAAAGACAAACAGGCACTATATATATATATATATACAGGATAATATATACAAGATAGAATAAATATGCATATAAAACTATAGAATATAGAAATAGAATAAATATTCATATAAAAAATAACTATGCGTGAGTATAAAAAAATTATCTTTCTCTGATAAAAACAAAACAATTTCCAGTACTGAATATTGTACAGTTACTATATTACTACGATACTTAATCATCTACAAAACACGTTATGTGAAACTAAAGATGGAGAAAGTAGGAAAATCCAAAAATTGCAGCTTGTGTGTTAATTCATTATATTCTAGCATCGGTTTCACAGAATTCAACTTTTGAGATGAAACAATGTACAAAAAGTGCATAGAACCTTATTTAGCACCTCTTTAACACAGACACACACTGTAACATGTCCATGGATGTTATGAGTTTTAATAAAAATACCAGCATCAGCAAGTGTATTGATAATGTATCCCAAAATGAAACACAACAACCTATTCCAGTATTTATATTGTGTCCAACCAGAACTGCAGTCACATGGAAATGGTGATGATAGGTACCAAATGCGTATTACTTGGGTTTATGGGAACCAGAGCCAAAAAGTTTGGATACCACATCCCCGGCCTATGATATGGTGTCAGCTGCTGGTGTCTGGCTCTGCTGCTGACTCATGGATTTAAGAATAACAACAACACAGGAGAAGGAACCGAGTGCTTAAACACCATATATGGCCTCTTTCCTGATATAAAGGACACGGTACAGAAATGGTCAATGGAAGAGCCCGGCTTATTATCAAATCTAACATTCAACATTTTTAGGATTATAAGTGACAACATTTATTTATTTATTTTTTAGACTCTAATTTATGTTAAAATAAAAAGGTGTTGTTTTGGCTGTGAGGCAGTCTGTCTGTAGTCATCACATGAGAGACAAATGTCAACACAAATTCACCATCATGAGGCTTGAATGCAGCACCTTAGACAGATAAATATCAAACCACTGTGCAGAGAAAAACGAAACTAAAACTAAAATCACCTCTCTTTTTTTTTCTTCTGTAAGTTTTGCTTTTAGTAGCTGCAGCTTTCCAAATGTTTGTGCACAGATGTGGGCTTACTTTTTTTTATTAGAAATATAAGTATTCACATTAACGTCTACTGTGCCATCACAAAGGGAATACATCTGAAGTCAGTTTTTAGTCAAATAATATCACATTTTCTTTGGGGACAACCCATAAATCCATGGGTCACACATTCATATTAGCATAGTCACCCAGAACTGGAAGAAAATCTATTCTGATTTAGCGTCAACTATACACAAAAAGGCTGGTGAAGCTAACGCCACTTTTTATTTTTTAACTTTTTAAAACATTTTTACTAATGTGTATCACTTCCAAATACTGTTCATGAATCTACTAAATTATTAATAACCTGCACTGGTACTAGTGTTGTAATCAAGACCGGCAAGACCGAGACCAAGACACTGCTGAGACCAAAGGGTATCAAGACCAAGACACACTATGATTTCATCACTGAATGTTTGCTCTGAGTGGAGAATTTTGTATTCTTTGTCCTGGGACACAATGTACAGAGGGTTTTGTAATTTTTTACATTTTTTTATTTTTTGTTGGGACACTGAGGGTTTGCTTTGTACGGAGAATGCTATATTTTTCTGAAATGATACTTTTACAAAGGATTTAGTAACTGCACAGAGGAACACTCCACCCTAGGACTATACTGTTCCACTATAGACAAAAATGGGGATTTATGGGTATCCCAAAGGACAGCTATGGACATATTGAACCCCTGAATCTAATCCACTAACCCATCAACTGCCTGTTTTGTTTTTGAATGATGTCTGACATTTCATTGTGCTGTAGATGACCCTGTCTGTTGTGCCTGTCTTGTGTATGTTTCTGTTTTCTGTTATTTTAATTGCGAAAAACAATAAAAGACAAAGTATAACAAGACCAAGACACACTAAGGCGAGACCAAAAACAGACTAGAGTTAGAATCGACATGACACGATTGCTCCTATCAACTGTAGAGCAAAAGGCATTGCTGTAAAGTGTCATGACTACTCAAATTCATGTTGTCTTTTCTATAATATTGTCCTTATGTCTTTCATTTTAAATCCCCCAGATTTTTAAGGCCTATTGTATATTTCATGATTATTCTTTTTCTGGGATGTGTTTCAGATATACTCTTTGTGCTCTGTGAAGCCAAAGTTAATCAATGCCAACTTGGCTGATATTTTCTTTATTGTAATTTGTGTGATGTGTGGAGACTGTGGAGGGCTGGCATTGTCTGTTGAGAAAACTTATACAGTCTAACATGTTTTTAAAATAGATGCATTTGACTGGTTGCATTTGAACAGGGTGCATGATAAATAAAGATACTATTCTGTGATGATGGGCATGAGCGGCTTACTCGGTTTTTGTACAAATCCCATTGAGACCGCTATGTCTGAGACCAAGACAAGGCTGAGACCACAACTACACCACTACTGGTAACATATAGTCCAACTCCTACTGTAAATCTAATGCTATTTTCAAAGACCATCACAAACCGTTTCTCTCCTGTCCATATTATTAATTAATATCTGATCAGTATCTTTGGTAATTCACTCGTACGAGGATGTTTACTATCGAGATTTTGTTGACAAACCCGACTGATGGCGACGATGACCTTCACCACGCTGTCACCTCATGGTCTCTAAAACCTGAGTGTGTAAACATCCTGGAGCTGAACATGGAACCCCGACCAGTTGGGAGTAATGACATCATGAATCAAGCAGGGCTGAGTAAAGAGGTGTCTGCTGAGCTACAGCCCGCTGCTGAGTCCACCAGGGACTGTGAGACAGATAGGGAATGGGTGCTGCATTCTGTGACACGGGCGGTATTTCGGGGGTAATGACTTCATGAATGAAGCTTGGCGGTGACGGCGGCAGATGCGTGATGAAACCCATCCGGTCAGCGCGCATGTTTAGGAGAGCTGGAGTTCCTGAACAGACACGTAACCCGCCTCTGAAGCCCAGTAAGACTTACCGGGTTTGAGAGCTTAACTGCAGACCTTAAACACCTCTTACACATTAAAATTAATTCCATGATCCCATTCTTCAAAATAATTACAAGCCATTTTCTCCCCCTCTCTCCCTCTCTCTCGTCAGTGAATGTTCTATAGACAAACTGAATTAGCGCGGCTCCAGGTTTAATTTGTACAAAGTGCATCTGTCTAAAGGCTCCACAGACAGACACAGAGAGCCTCATTGCCCTAAGAGCTGCATCTACATCCAAAACAAGCACTTCCAAATTATTAAAGCAGCATTCATAGCATCTCGCACAACCCCCACAAAGGGAACATTACCTAATTACAATTCCAGGGTGGTTAAAAGTCCTTTAAAACAGAAGCTAATTGCTGCAAGAGAGGGTGATGTAAGCCATAATTAGAAAGCGAGCAGTCTGTCATTAAGTCTTGCTAACGGCCACTCCTCGCTCCAGTAGCTAATTACTGGGGTGATCAAACACGCAGGAATCTTAATGAGTCAACGCCGGAATATAAAATTAATTAGCCTGTTTATTTATGCATCGATTCTTGAGTTCTTGTGTACGCCGACGCAGTGCAAACATGTTTACAAACCGTCAAGTCTGACCTTGTGCGTCTCTCAAGTAGTTTTCCTCATTAGGATGTGCTGTCTGGTTTTTAATTGCCCCCCGAGATGTGGAGGTGTTTTCACTCCAGTCTGTTTTTCGGCCTTGACCAGCAGGGGGAAGTATCACTCTAGGAGGCAGATGCTTCGAAAAAAAACCCTGGAAGAGCTGATCTGTCAAGGCCAAGGCCTGAGCTGTGTAAATAATTTATATTACACCAAATTTCAACCATGTGCACAATTAAAATGTTCACATCGACTCTCACACATCTGTGGGAATTTTGGAAAAGGGATAAACTGAGATTTATCTCTCTCTTCCAGGGTGTAAACTCCCTTATTCATCTTGAGTCATTCTGCATCCACTGGGTTCTTCAGAGGCTTATTGTTGCAGTGAAGCTTGATCGATTGAGAAGCTTTTAATGCAGTAATGAGCTCAAGCTGTTTAACGGAGGGACAATGCGTTTGTAATGGAGGCTGGGGGTGTGAGAGCCAGGGGCAATCCCTCCAGATTAGCTAAGAATATGAATTAATGAGGAAGGATTAAGGTGACAGGTGGTTTTAATGTGATGGTAGTGAGGAAACAGGGGTCGGGCGGCAGTGGGGGAGTCTGCTCTGAATCAACACGTGTGATGTCCTGTCTTGTAGTGTTATGCGCGCGGGAACCTTTGCAGAGCCGAAAAAAAACAAAAAAACAAAAAAAGACAGAGCTGTTCATAGCAATAGGATGGAGTCGAGAGCAGACACAGGAATTAAAACAAGAGAATGTGCTGCATCAAAGGTAAAAAGAAAAAAAAAAAAACACCACTATGGCTATGACTACACACTGAAGTGGGATGATGCTTTGTGTGTACACATGACATGGACATACCTTGAGGGCTTTCTGGGCTGGTTCACTGGAGCCGATGACAATAAGGCCTGGTCCCCCCATGCTGCAGAAGCTCTTCAGGTGCAGCCCCTCCAGCACAGGCACAGTGGACACAGCATAGTCCTACAAGGCAAAAGTCATAAAAAGAAAAGTTAATATAATGAGCTTCATTATGACAGGACTGACCCAGGCAGTATAACTGGACACTTTTTATGGTCAAGCTAGTAAAATCAGTATTAAAAGTGTGAAGACATAAACTCTATCTAAAGTCATAAAGGCATAATCTCCTGTTTTCTATCACACATATTAAGGCCGATCGTTTCATTAACCATTTCAGTAGCAGCACAAATCACGTTACGAGATGTGAAATCTAACAAATTAACTCAACACCTCATGCAGCTTGATACAAAGGTAAATAAAAAGTCTCACTCTCCAACTAATGCGTAAGAGTCTGTGTGATATAATATGATTTACTCCAATTTGTAAGAGTGACTAGTTGTTTATTTGTATGTGTCATTATTTTAGCTTGTGTGTGTTAGAGACGCACTAAGCAAACATTATAACAGTAAAGCAGGCCCCGCCCCCACTTATCATCGTCCACAACCTGGAAATGAGTAAAGAACAGAAGATAAAAAAAATACTGAAAGAAGACTGTTGCAAAAAGAAAAGTAACATCTCTTGTATGGAATTTGTCAGCTACAGAAAAGATGATAATGACTTGGAAATTGTTGCTGCAACATGACTTATTGGTTTCATTTATAACAGCAAAACAAAGCTGTGTGAGTGCAATAGTATATATGAATACCATCCAAAATAACAAAGTGAATACTTCTGCCTTTGTTACACAGGAGAGCTATGCAAGTTATATGGTGAAGATTCCCGTTTTTCTTTTCATCCTTTTTTTCGAACATGAAGCCCCGACACATACATACAAGTGCACAATAACATCTCCCCGTGGTTTTGAATGAATGAAAAATCATATTTCCATCATCACTGGGATATGAACATGTGACACAAAGTAAGACACTGACTAATAAATATGACTGTATGTAGACACATTATCCATTCACATTCAGCATGTGAACATTTATCCTCTCAGTTCATCATCACATTAACCCTTAAAGACCTACAACTATTTTTGTGGTGACTTCCAAATATTTTTTTCCCCTCTACAGTCAACTTTTACTAAGTGATTTATCACCATTTATTATGATATTATTCTCCACATTTTGCACTTTTCAGTCAAAAACAGGCGTTTTCCTGTATTTCATTTACTTCATATAAGCTCAGAGCAAATTTGAAGAGAAAACCCACGATAAAGTCAGTTTTTCAACTGAATATATCGTTAAATGAAGATAAAGTGTCTAAAACCACTGTCATTTGGCAAACTGAGTTTTATGGATGAATCAATGTCACAGAAAGGACTGTTATGTTCACTACAGGGGCCTCTGAGCGTCCAGTTGGGTCATACAGTATCTGATGACCATGAAAAGCTGAGAAACTGCACTTTACCTGAATTCTTTAACTGTATTAATAGGATCAGTGGTTGCAAAGTTATTTAACATTTTAGATCAGCTGTTTGAGGGTTGAATGGCTGGTTCGTTTATTTACCACAGGTCAAATAATCATCTAGCTTTGTGTGTTTGTTCATGTGTATACTGTGGTTTGTGTACAAAACAATTTACCCTTAATCAAGTTATACTGCAATATTGATCACTTTTTTTTTCAACATTTCCCTCTGTATTTTCTTCATACTGTGCAGATCAAATCCCCACTGAGAGACACATTTAGAAACGAATTCACATCATTTTTGCAAAGATTTAGTATGATTATGATCATTAGAGCATGGTTTACATTATCTTACAGCTACTGGTTTGTAAGAGCATTTGATTACAGAGGTGTGATAGCAGAGTTGAATTCTTTTTTCCATCATACTATCTTTTCAGACTACAGCGACTCATGACAGCACAATTCATCTTCATTTATTGCTACTATAAAAAAGAAAAGGGCACTGCAGTGGTTTGTGCAGTATATCAGACGGAGACTAAAGTTAATTTTAAACTGAAGTAGCAGTCATCTCACAACAAAAACAACACGTGTGTTCGGCGATGATGCTCAAGGGGAAATTAAAGCAGTTGTGCGTGTAGGAACTCACTGGAGAGGCGTTCACTGACTGCAGGACATTTGAATACGAGATGCCACATCAGTAGAAGTGTTCAAGTAAAATTCTGCATAAAACAGTTGCTTTATTTAGTGCAGGACCTCGACTTGAGATTGAAGATTGAAATGTCTTAGATATTTTACAAATGTGAACCTGCCAGATTGAAAATAAAAGCGGGAAACGCTCGACAGCAGCATTTACACCGACAGATGTAGTCCAGCTTGACTTTTCACAGCCAATTTAATGCATAAAGAAGCAGTAAAATAAATCCTTATTTGTAAGAATTAAAGCCTAGTGTTCATGTTGGTGGTATTATAGCACCACCTTTTTGGAAAAACACATCCTTTCACTGCTGAATATTTAGTGTACTAAAGGAATTTTCCTATTTCAGGTTGCTAAATTGACCTTCGATACGAGGTGATATGACAGGAAGTCCACTGAGAACTGCAAAGAGCCCGAACCGGGTCCAACATAGATTTGTAAACTTTGAAGTGATACCAAGCTTCAGTCTGAGTTATGGTAGGATATGAAACTTTAGGTTTATTTTCCAGGAACTCTCCTTCCCGAATCGATGTGAATATATTTATAGTTCCATATAAATTCGGGGTTTTGCCACAAAAAACTTTTCCCCCTGATATCCATATGTTTTCTTAATCACATAATATGTTTTGAGTAGCTTTTTATAGCTCTTTGCTTCATAAAACCTGCTAAGCATTGTATATATTTTCCATATTGGGAACAGTTTCCATTCACATCTTTCGTAACCCGTTACAGTGCAATATTTGTTCTTCTCTGAGAGCATCATTAGACTGCTACGATTCACTGAGAATATGTGACTGAATAACAGGATAGCACTTGGCAGAACAAAGCTAAATTTCCAATTGTTAATGCTATCCTGAACTCTTTACTTGGCGCTTGCTTAGATGATACAGAACAACAACTGGGAATTATCTAATCTGAACTTTCTGCGCTCCTTATCCGTGAACAGGAAGTTTTGTTGCAGTGTAAAATTAGAAATGCAAGTCATACTTTTCTCCTTATCAGATATGTCCTTAAGGAAATGAGGAGAGACAGAGTTTCTTTTCATCTGCCCTAACAAGCTGCTACACTGCCACGTCGAGACCAAAAATGACCTTATTAAGTAACCTGAAGGTGCTGCGGTCTGGATTTCCACACTATGAAAAGCCGGAGCGGCGTCCGTGTGCATCTCTTCCTGATGCAAATTAACATCGACGCCTTTTTGCTACAGAAGAGGGAAAGTGATTTGGCTCCGACACCGCTTCCCGAAACAAACTGTTTTCATCAGCACTACGATCGACTCTGACCTCTGCGAGCACCGTAAAGTGAACAACGTCAACATCTGTGTGCAGTTGCGAGTCCCTAAACAAGCCTGGCATCAAAATGACACCTAATTTGATAATGAGGGGAAAAAACAACAGAGATAAGCGCGTCAATCTGATTTAAAAAAAAAAAATAATGGAAAAAACAATAATGGATGCTCGAGTGATTTTTCCGAGTGTCATTTGCAAAGAGACGCATCATTAAGGCCCGACTTATCAAAGATAACAAAAAACACACAGGAATCTATAATGAGGCGTCCAAATCAGACACAGATGGGAGGATGGATCAGTCAGGTTACTGTAATGTGTTGAACTCCTGGTGCCATGACCCAAGCATGAACTTGTGAGTGGGTCCAGGTTTTCTGTCTTGCCTCTTACTGCAAATCCAGAAATGATGCGCAGAAGTCTGCAGAACCACACTGTCTTTTTATTACGTTGCAAAAAACAGTAAACAAGATTGATACGGTCGACCTGGGTTGGTGACCCATGCTGTGACTGCGTTTGAAGGCTGCGTGCTTAAATCCTCCCGGCTTCTCGCTAAATGTTGTTTTAGTGATGTTTGGGAGACTTTTCTGAACCTTTCTTTTGGGTCTGTGTGGGAGTGGATAATGGGGAGCTCAGTTGTGGCTATCAAGGTCAGGCCACAAAGCGTGGGGGATTTTGCAGAAAGGAAAATACGGTGAAATCATTTAAAAGACCCTCGTTCTTGGAATAAACAAGGATGAGCAGAGTCGACGCTGTTACATATCGCTGTTAATCTGAGTTCTGTTCATTTTGCAGATGAAGTTGGAGATGCAATTGTCAACAATAAAGTCTTTTCTACACTGTTTGCCGCTCTAAACCTTGGGTAAATGTTTAAATATGAGTTACATAAAACATTACAGAACATAAACGCACAAACAAATACGATAATGAGTCAGCTGGGTGCTGTATTTTTACCAACTGTTGTAAATAGCAAAGCTGTCAGGAGCTATTTTCAGCTGCAGATCAAGTGTTCTGATGGGTATTCCAGCAGCACGACACAGAGGACACGTGACAAACCAAAACTACAGTGTCGACTTAAACAGAGAGGGAGAAAATTGAGAATAAAAGAACAAGAAAAAAGAAAAGCATTATTAGAAGGACATCTGGGGAAGAATAGATCAGTGATTATGTTAATTTTGTCCAGTTAAATAGAAGAAGACAGTATTTTTTTTTTTTTTTGCAAATCTCAAGTTGCAAATTAGAAGACCTTGTTATAGGATGAAAATAATAAAAAACAATCATCAATTCACAAAAGGTAACCCATGTCAGACTACCTAAGGGAAGGTTGGTCTTCATTGAAGAGGCACAGAATGCAAAATTGCACTTTACATGTAAATACATGTATTGATTAAAGATTATAGTGTTTACATGAACTCTTGTTTCCAATAAATCTTTGAATCATTAACAGAAGAAGAACTGCACATCATTAGTAAGTAATGCAGTGATTATTAGTGAGTCTGAATCAATAGATTAATAAGCACAGGGAGAAACTGTCCATTAAAAAAAACTCATGAGAGCAGTGTTAGGATCAGTTTCCCATTCCGATCAGTCATTATCTGTTTGTTAATTAATGTATACAGAGGCGGCAGAGGTGTGCATCAATGGCTGATTAAAAATGCCTCCGAGCCAGATGAGTCCCACACCCAGGCACCAACGACTAATTACCACCGGGACTCCTTATAGCAACGTCGATCAATAATCTCAGGATGCTCTGCCACAGTAGCTGCAGTTGCATCAACATTTCCTCGATCCATTTGGAGGCAATCTGATTAAAGATTCAGCCTTAATTGTTTACACAGACATAGGACTGGGCCAGAGTGTATGTCATGTCGAGTATGTTCAAGTGTTGTATTCTAAAAGTGTTCAGAAATGTGGATTATTATATTTGTTTACTTGATCAAATAAAGCACAAAATGTTTTCATGTTTTATATAATTCTACTGATGTTTTGACATTAAACAATTTTATTATCTAAGTTCTACCTCAAGAGTTCTGAAATATGCCGACTGTAAAAAAAAAAAAAAACAACAACAAATGTCTAGTTTCATCAGTGTATGTATATTTGGCAATTATAATGGTAATAATTATCCAGCTCTACCTCCATGTCATGTCGTTGCCTCCACTTGGTGTAAACATACACAGAAAGCATATATTTACAAAAGCTAACTTGAACATAAGGATGAACAGAGATGATTTTCGTGGCCAAAGGTCAGAGGTCAAGGTTACAGTGATGTCAAGTCTGTCATTCTTATCAGAATTATGTCTCAGGACCGCCTCGAGGAAATTCTGTTAAATTTAGCATGAGTTCACAAGGAGGCGAGGATGAATGGAACCAACTTTGGTGACCAAAGTTTTGTTTTTGTTTTTTTTTTGTTTTTTTTTTACCTGCTGATGGGACTCGAGAAGGAAATTAGCCGCATGGCTATGCTCTCTCGTATTTACATGTAAATGTTTATTAATATAAACTGTCTCATTTTAAAAATTAATTAATCAATCAATCAATCAATCAATCAATACCTTCAGGTTTCTAGTACAAATTTTCCCTTGAACTCCGGGATCATCTGATTGAATTTTGGTGGTCAAAGGTCAAGGCCACTGTGATTTTATGGCTTTCAATTCTTACGACTACATTTCTCAGGAACTGATTTGAGGAAAGGTCTTCAAATTTGGTACAAACATTCACCTGGACAATTTTGGTGGCCAAAGGTCAAAGGTGAACTTCATTGACCTCATGTCTGTCCATTACTACAATCATGATGTCCAAAGGTCATTGTGGACCTGGTCATAAGTGCTTGTAAGTTGGACAGTGGATGGACGTGTTTAAATGTATGGTGTTTGTTTTTCTTTTGGAGCCGACAGGATAATATATCAAACTACTGCCATATCTCCTAATAACAACTGAATATTTGACTGAATTCACAGTTTATAATCTGGTAGACGGTGAGGCATTACCAAGTAAAGGCAGAGAAAGGAAGCAGTGAAGGGCGGGGTGGATGGATGGTACAGTAGATCTAATAGATGGAAAGGAAGGGGGCGTGACGGGCGGGGATGGAGTCTGAGGCGGAGATGGATGCTGGGTAAAATGGGATTAGAGAGACGGAGGGGTGGAACTGAATGAAAACAGCAAGACGAATGGAGTGATGATGCAGTTATCATCCTGCCCTAAAGCTTTTATGATTGATAACATATTTATCTTTTCTGCTTTTGTTTGTTTGCAGCGTTGTCTCGTTTACGGTGTGGGTGTATTCAGGAGCCGAGAGGAAGATAACAAAAACAAAGCAGAATTTGTAGATATGTACTCTGTATTTATAGTCCAACTTTCATTGTTTGTGGAAGTAGTCTTAAAGAAGTCCATTATCTGACACAATAACAAACTCTGTACTGAATAATAATCTGAGTTTTATCCAGAAATTATGCCAAGAAGAAAAATCTGGAACAACTATTCAAATACTGTTAATCAGCAGGGCACCACATTTTCCTGTTTGCTTTAAAGTTTGCTTTCAGTCTTTGTGATGTTTTCAGGTTTCCACATCACACTTGTAAAGGTTGCAATCACCGGCTGCAAGACTTTTTTCGCATCACAAATCCTACTGGTAAGACAGCCTTTCATGTTCAGATGTTTGGTGAGCACAGAAACGTTCTCCCTTCAGTAGATGACTGTTTGAAAAGCCTCAAAATGTCAAACTCCCTGGTGACAATCAAAAAATACACTGAAAAAGGCAGACTTTTGCATTACCATAAGTTTCCAGCAAAGTATCTTCACATTAACTGAAGTTTTGATTCTAGTTTGACATATTTGACATTTTTACAACTTTAACTTACCTTAAAGGCATCTGCTAGAATCTCTGCTCCTCTCTGATTGGTCCGTTTGGAAAGGCCCACAAAAAACTCCCGACCTGAGGAAAGAATCAGATGACAATGCAGCTGTAAAGCACATATCCATATTGTGCATAGATGCTTATATCTACAGTACCGCAGACAAATGTGGCTCAAATCCAATTTTTTTTGCCCATCTGTGACCTGTATCCAATCTGTTAAAGACACTTTGAACAGCACAAATCCGACCCAGGTCACTTTCATATGTGGTCCTAAATCCGATACATATCTGATATTTTGCAATGCGACTTCAGTCTAAACGGCCAATGTCGCATTTATCTGACCTTTACGTCATTGAAATGCGACAAACATCACAATTCTGCGTCCCAGGAGGAGGAGTGGCGGGAAAAACATATTTACTTCTGTAAACACAGTGCGTGCCTGTGTGGTCACGGGTTACATCAGGACCTCTTTGGCGCATGCGGGTCACTTTAGGGTCGCATTCAGTTCATACTCAAAACTGACAGAAATCGCATTTAATGTGTAATATGAAAAAAAAAAACCGAATTTCACCAAAAAATCCGAATTGCGCATTAAGCCCTGCTGTCTTAGTTGTATTTTGCAGGTCTACAGTGGTGAACTCTACAAATTTCATTCACACGCCTGTGGAGCTACAGTATCCAGGGTGTCATTGAAGTTTGCCGTGTATGTACTTTCTGCACGGCGGTGAGAAAAGGCCCGCTGTGGTCAGTGCGGTGGGGCACTAGCAGACAGAGCCCTGAATGCCTGGCGAGGCTGCAGCAGCACACCGAGTCCAGGGATGGGCTTCTAATGTAGCTGCTGAGCCTTTACAAAATGAGCCGTTAGCCGGGGCCCTGCCAACAGGAAATGTTTCTAGCCCTGCCATGTGAAACCCATTTCAGCTGGAAGGAACGAGAGCACACAGCCAATGTCTAGAAACCCAATTAAGTGTACTATACTTTTTCCTAGTATCCTGTGCAGTGTAGAAGAAACTGACCCACATTTTTAACTCACCACATGACTGTAACAAAATGTACAGAAAATCTAATAAAGACCACCGTGCTTTAGATTCACTTGGCTTCATCAATTTTTATTAACCTGTGCCAGAACCGGGATTCCTGCTGATTTGATTTGACTGTACACCGCGGTAAACAGTGTTCAGATTATATTTTGGGGGAAACTTTTGCGTAGCGCGCTGAGGTAACAGGTCATGGAGGTCGCTTTGTGGAAGGTTACGTGGAGAACCCAAAACACAGGAGAATACTTAAAGACACATGATCGTCTGCACGCTTGAACTGTCTATGAGTCAAAACAGCAGAGCGATCATGCTCTACTTCCTCTACACTTATACATGACTACATTATACACAGCGAGGCACAGTAATCAGATTTCTCACTGACATTTTTTCAAGCGCATTAAGTAAGCAGTATCACCTAACATGATATCTTGACGTGCAAAAATCATGAACGAGAAGTAGACCGCAACGCAAAGCATCCCGTTAAATGACTTTAACAGACTTCTGGAAAAAAAAAGTTTGCCATAGTGGATGCATTTCTGCCACATTCGTTTACAGACTCATCCTTCAAGGTTTTGGGTTTGTTCCTCACAAGGTTTTAATTTTATAGAGGCCTTTCGTACACAATGTCTTTTTTGTACACCGTTCTTTCTAAAGAACGTTTTAATCAGAATCAAACATGCATGGTTTGTTAAAATAGCATCAGTTTCATGCTGTAGATGGTTTACATTAATACTTTTATTCAAAATGTGACAGTTGTGGGAATAAAATACTGCTGTGTTCTCATGTCATGTGTAAAATAGATTGTTTTAGTAAGGGTAATCAGCAAAAGGTGTAAAAGTCACAGGA
>JAPQRQ010000019.1:3960605-3980293 GCA_037367365.1 Apogon talboti | reverse complement strand
TAAATAAATAGATAAAATTGAGATCGATCGATTTCCGCTATTTATTCCATTATAAAAGAACACGCAGGAGAAAAGCATACACATATCAAGCGTAAGAATATTAATAAGTTAGAATTACTTTTCTTCTTTCACAGTATTTCAATTTAGGCTTTTTTAGTCAATGCAACATGTTAAGACATATATGATATACCATGTTATTTGACTTCCAACAGCATTCACTGGACACGTACAAACTGAAAATTCACAACATGGATCTCAGCTGAGGCTCTAGGTTGTTGAAGTCAACTCTGTACACAAACCAAAAGGCCAACTGTTTGTCAGGCTGGGATAGACACAAATGGATGAAAAAAGCCCACGTCAGGCCACAAGTAGAAACACGGTTACTTTTATACATTATGTCAACCCTGGATATCAACAGGTTTTGGTTATGTGCAAATATCACAACGGCAACCTTTTCAACAGAGTTGGAGAAGGAATGAAAAAGGCAGCCTGTGGTAGCACAGTCCCAGTCTGCTGCTGGCGCAAAACTTGGAAAAATATTATTTTTACATCCCATTTTATTTTTTGTCACAGCAAGGAATAGCCATTTCCACTATCCTTGTCTATTGCAGTATTATCTTTTTTTTTTTTAAATAAGTGCAATAAACAGAATATTCTGTGCGTGTCAACCATATCTGCTTTTATGTGACTTTACATTGTGAACTGGAATTTGACTTAAGGAAGGAATACACCTTAAATAACAAAGAAATATGGCTTTTTCCCTTTGCATTACCCTCAGGTCAAGTCACCCTCATGATATAGTTGCTTTTACTGTTCATCACTTTACTACTGGGAGGACTGGCGATGATTGATGCCAGGGTTAAAGTTTTAAGACTTTGATTAAGTGGACAGTGTGTCCTACCTGTAAAAAGCACATCTCCTCCATCCAGTGTGGCGTTCTCATCAGTCATCTCCACGATGTTCAGATTCAGGTTCTTCAGAGCCGCCTTCATTGCCTCCGTCTGGAACAGGCACAAAAACAACATACGCACACATAAAAACACTTCGGACATCTGCTGATGTTAAACAAAAGGCTGAACTGTGATGACGTACAGTAAGCTCTGAGGCATCAGCGTTTCCTATCTTCAGGAATATGACTATACGGTGCAGTTCTAATCAAACATCTGTAAACAAGATGATGAAATCAGTAAAAAGGCTTTTACTGGATTTCTGTAATGCACAGGTCTCAGCAGCCTCAGTTTCTCTGATTGAGGCCAATGAAACAAAACCTTTTCCTTCAAACAGGTTGCGATGACATCATTTTAATGAGCCATGAAATGATGTCATTTTGGAGGAAGTGTGTTAAAACTTTTACAAGAAAGTGGCTGCAGAAAGTAGGTACTACGAAGGACTAAGATAAACTCTAAAAAATGACTCTTCCTGTGCTCGCGCTCAGAGTTAACCACCATTCATATATTTACATCAAGGAAGTGGGAGGATTTGGTATGTGCAGGATAATAATATTAGTATTATGAAACCCGTGGATGGAAAAAAATCAGGAAAATCCACGTTTCACCTGCATGTCATCTTTCCTGCTCTCCTGTCCGACCGCCCAGTTTGATTTTACTGTCCTGTTTTGGGGTTCCAGCGGGAGCATTTTCCAAGTCCGGTCATGTTAGCGAGAGCATCAGTGTTTCCACAAGCCCTATCTCGTGATGACCTCAGCCCGTTCACTGTGCTTTTTGGCCAACACAAAGCCTCTGCTTCTCCTCATTTATGCAACGCTGGACCATGAGGTCATACAGGTAGACAGCCACACACTTCCCAGATAACACACTAGAGGCCCGGAGGCACACAAATATCATTTCCTCTACACTCCAAAGTATGCTCACATCAATACATTAACATTAAATCTTGATTATATTTAATACCTAAATGGCCAGTTTTATGGCTAATGATTAAGATGACTGTCTCTTTAAATGGCCTTTTGAACCAGTGGCTCCGAACCAGAATGGCATCTTTCCAATTTGTTCACTTTCCAGAAGTAAAACACTGGAATCCCGCAGAATAATCAAACTTTCCTCCTCCTTGTTTCATCTTCACTGCAGGCATTCTGCTCATCTCTCTGCTTCTGTAATGAGCAAGAACATTGTGTCCTTCCAAGTTACTGAGTCTACAGATTCATTAGTGGTTCTTTAAAAAGCTCTGACAGCAATAGCATGCAACACATTAAGTAGAGGTAACAGTTAATCCCTCTCTTTTTCTTTTTTTTTTATTTACGCAAAGTAAAGGCAAGTGGGGCACTGCCAGGCAATACTCTGGTTTTCATTAAGTTGGGTTTGTAGACAATTCGGGTGGCATGTACAAGATTGAGTTAGTTTTTGAGAAAGTCACATGATTGTGAGATCTGAAGTTATTTGTGCTGCATCACTTACATGAATATCCATCTACAGTGTATTTGTAACATTAAGCCGCTTATTATATCTCTTTTACAGTGCAGTTTCACATTTCTATTTAATAAACTGTATTAAAATGCAGCTTGATTATTTAGGTTTTTCTTCTGTTTTTTACGTGTATTCATTTATGTTCTAATACTGTGATTTTTTTCCCCCTTGTTAATTCTCATCTTTTTGTATCATCGCACACTGTATTGGTCTGTGTACCCTAATTTCACTGCACACCACTGTAGAATGACTCTGATTAGTTGAGATTCAACAATTTCTCTTTCACTTTGTCTGAACTATCACATACGCTTAATAAAGCTGTTGAACATCACTGCTTTTAACTTTTTCATACATTAATAGTTACAAAATAATCCACATCCTGATTTTAAAAATTCTTCTTCTTCTTCTTCTTCTTCTTCATCATCATTAATCATCATCATCATCATCATCATCATCATGTGACCCCATTGGAGCCTCTCCTATCGCAGATGTCTGCCCAGGAATCTACCAGACTGTGTGAAGGCCTTTACCTCAGCTCTGTGGTATTTCCTCTGACATCACTGGAGGTGATGTGACCTAAAGGGTGCCTAGGGCTGCTGACCATCACCACGTAAAATATAACGGTCCCTATACATAGACAACGGTAGTGAAACTGCGTCTGCTGTGTGTCCATGTGTGGTCTTTGCACATGGACCCCTAAACTATTGCAGAGGAGCTACAAAACAGAAAAGAAGTTGAAAATTATCATGTATTTATACCACTGCACCAAATGTTATCATTTTTTTTTTACTATTGGTGACATTTGCAGACAATATAAAGGACAAAGTATAAGGAGCACAGTGAACTTGGTGGTTTCCCCATGAGAACGCTGACAGCAGTGGTGGAATGGTTTTGTTTATGCATTTCTGCACAAGTGTTTTATGGCTTTAACCTACATTTTACCTCAGATTTGTTAGGCCCTTTCTACCCAGGTTGTCACATAGTGTGATATCCTGGAAGGTTAAAATTCCATGTCTGTGCAAGCCTCTTGTCGGGTTAAAGTTTGCTTTTCAGAAGAAAAACCCAAGCTGCGTGATGAGATGCATCTGGTTAACTTCAGTGTATCAACCAATCCTCCAAACAAGCCCTACTTGTTTTAGTCTAATATTCTGAGACGTGTGGAATTAGGTCGTAATTTACACATCTGCTGTTTCAACATTCTAGAAGTGAGTGAATCTGTTTAAGACCTGCATTCACGTTGTATGAAACAACTAAACTATTTACATTTATAGCTTTTTGTCCTTCTAATTCTAATCTTTTGAGATGTGCTTGTATATGCTGATGTTTAAACAATCCTCAACTTTGGCACCAGGATGCCTGACATGAGCCCATAAAGTCTTCCTGACACCATAAAACCTTCACCTGCCTGCATTCTTTATGGCACGTGTTGAGTCTGCCATCAGCATGTCATAGCATCAACAGAGTCAATGGAGCGGATAACCCAGATATACGTCTGCATAGTTGGCAAGAGTGAAACATGACTGCAACTTTAAACTTCTACTCCGCTGCATCTCAGAGCCAAATATTGAACCTTTTACTCTGACATCTGTCTGACAGCTTTAATTAGTAGTTACTTTTCCCCTTAACAATTTTTCATACCCTTCCCCTTCAGTGAAATCCATGCCTCTCAAAAATGTGCTGATTTGCATGTTAGAGTTAAACTTCTGCTTCTGAAGATTAACGAATTCTGGAAACCTGGAAAATGCACAGTCATACAGCTGAAAACAGGGCTGTTTAGTTGAACTCATGAAAATTTGATATTTTAGAGATACAGTATGTGGTTCTCACAGGACAGTGATGCTCCAGACATATATAGATCTTACAAAATATGATGCATTGCTGCAGATTAAACTAGTTTAGGTCAGGTGAGCTCAGCCTTAACCCCTTAAAACCCAGCTTTTTATTAACCCACAGCTTTATTTAGAAAAAAATATAACAAAAGCTGTCCACTGGAAAGGACAGTGATTGCAAAAAAAACTAATTAAAAATCTCCCTTAAAAAAACTAAAATGTTACATTATGCTGTTTTCATTAAAGACATTTTTTTCTTGCAAAAAAGCAGAAACTCTGTCCTGGTCTCAACACGTTAAACAGTACAACAGTAAAATGAACCCAAAAACATCATCTATACAAATAAGACACTGTCAGGGACCAAGTAGAAGTCAGTGGGCAGTTAAATGTATTGTACTGTGATAATTAATAAATGTGTCTTTTGCCACTGCATAGATAGGTCATACAGGTCATACTAGTCTCCAGTTCCCACACACATTTCTCTATCGATAGGAAATCCTTGTACAAGCTAATGTTCCTGAGTTCTCCCATGCTGCATGTTGCATTTACAGGAAAAATACATCACCCAGTCATTACTTCAGACAGTTTTATCAATACCTCCACCTCACTGTGGCGATGCTAATGACCGCCGCACAAATGATGACAAACGCTACAGACCAATACTCTGTCAAGAGTCCATTATCACCAGCAGGTATCAACACACTGAGCTCTATGTAGTGAGTTAAGGACATTTTAGACCATGCTCAGTAACTGTCTTCCTGCTCCGGCTTCACTCTTCTCCTGTACTCTCCCCTCTTTCTTTCTTTGTCTTCTACATTTGCCCAGTTCTTTCTGGACCCTCGTGGCAGGGTCAAGAATGCTCCTACAGAGGCTTCCCATGCAGAGTGGCCTATTATCTCTCACTGGGAGGGACATCCAATACCCCTCCCTGCATAGGTGCCAACTCACTTTGCCAGCACCTTCTCCTCTCCCTTTAACCCTCCTGTGCTCCTCTCCCCTCTCTCCTCTTTCCTCCTTTTCCCCTGAGTGCTTGGCCAGGCGACATGCTGTTAGCCAGCACCCTGCTTTGAATGAAAAAGGCCTTTTAAAATTCATTAGGGGCTGAAGGCTCCGAGGGCCAGTCGGTCTGCCTGCCACATTCCTGCCGTTCCAGCACAGGACAGGGGAGACGGAGCAGAGAGAACAGCCTTTTCTTTGGAGCTTTTTATGGACCCCTTCTCCTTTCTCTCGCCCCTGGTACCCGTGGATATCGCATTCTGCTAAAAAGGACCATCAGTCTGATAGAGCAGGGTGCATTTGGAGAGGGAATAGAGCACACAACAATAGCATTCCTGAAGGTCATCCTAGCCTCACAACACCAGGCAACACAGTCCCACGCTTCGAAATAATGGGGATACAGCATTCCTGTGAGCCTCACAAGCAAGGAGGTTAACCTCTTTTAATGACAATTACTAGATACAAACTGTGAGTATATGGCAATAGCGGCAGCACCATAAAGGTTAAGTTCTTCTTCACCCTTATTTTTAAATAGGGGTCCCTGTTAAATGTCACGAAAAAAATAAGCAATATACTGATCCAAATATTGACTGGAAAAACTGAAGGTTGTGCGTCAAAGTTGAAGCTTTGGCTGACACCCGGGACACAGATGCTAATCTTAACAGATAGCAGAAGGCTAATACAGTTGAGAGTTCAAAGACCGACGGAGTAGAGAGTGGGAATAATGACTCCATTCCGGGGCAATCAACCCGGTGGAATCTAAAATAAAATGCACAGACCTCATTAGCTATTCAATGACTAGGTGGATAAGGCTATCGGAACCTTTCAGGTATTAAGACTCTGATGTCATGGAGTTGATTCCTTTCATTTCTTGATGAGAGTAAGTGCAGGAGTAAATGGCTCCATTACATCTGTCAGGAGTTTGCTACTAGCAGTGGTGCTTGTACAGAATGGGCACCTGAAGGCCTGAACTAATGGCAGCGATGGGAGAGAAAATCTACAGAAGCTTTAATTAAATGCTGACTGGATTACTGTTGCAGCTGCAAACATTACACACACCACCCCAAACATGTCACATACAGGAAAAGCTGCCTTTGTAGATTTTTGCAAACCAAGGACACACATCTAATGCCAGTGTTTCTGAACCGAAAAGCCCTTTCACATCCACATTTAGGGGCGCGGGCCTCTTAGGAACACAGCATTATTAAACCTCTCATGCATGATTACAAAAGGTATCATGGTTTGGCTTAGTACAGAAAAAGGCTGCAAAGATACAATTAAAAGATGACTCAATGTATTCATCAGCCTTTAACCCAAACCACAATCTCTTCCTTAGCCTAACCAGAGGGATTTTATTGCCGAAACCTAAAAACTTACGGGAATTCCTGGTTTCTGTATATCTGCCATTCGCCCCAACCACCTCCTGTCAGAGAAAAGGCCAAAAGTAGAGGATCCTTTGATTAAAAATTACATGTCTGTGGTTTGCAGAAGCGTTCAAGATCAGACCATTTTATTCTGGGTTGCCTACCTACACCAACCCAAACAGTAGACTGTGGTTCACTTTTACTGAGTGCTTTTACTGGGTCACCAACTGCTGGTAAAAAATGTAAGAATTAATTTTCCTGATTAAAATAGAAGAACACTTTTTTTTTTTTTTTCTGTTTAGCGGTGAAGTCAAAAAACTATATATTACGGCATATTCATATCATATTTTTGTAAGAACTGGGGAGATGCACTTTTTTTTTTATCTTGGGTTGCAAGTTCAAAAAGTTTGTTTTTGAAAAGTCTTCTCACTTTTGCTCACAACGACAAACAATGCATTCACACACACGATGCATACACAAATCTGAGACTACGAAGCTTCGACATGAAAACTAATGACTAAGAACCACTTTCCCAGGCTCTTTTGCAGCAGCAGTCACAAAGAACACATTAAGTGCACATACATTAGTCACAAAGGTGCATGCATACATGGAAAAATAGGCCCAGCTTGATGCTGTCATAGTGGTGAAGTGATACATTCCTAGAGGGAACTAGCAGCTAGGGTTCACACTGTCACAGCCTGTGACGAAAGTATGAAATGACAACAACTCATTTAGTAGCAGCCAAGAGAAAACAAACTCTCCATGGCCTATCCTTGCGTTATCCAAACAAATCCTTGGTGTATGTTGGAACATACCTGTGGTTAACCAAGCCATGACATTCCCCCCCCTTCTCTCACAATCCCCCCCATCAGCTTCAGAATTACATAAATGTTGAGAAGTAGGTCAATGTGAAGGCGTGCACAGTTAACAGTAGCAGATCTGGAGACCCTTGCACCACATTGACCACAAGAAGCTGGCCGTCTGCCTCGGTAAAAGAGCTGTTTCAGCCAAACCCTCTGCACTGTCAGACTCCTTTCATTTAGGGCTCCCAGGATATCAGGGCACCAAGGAGGGAAATCTACACTATAGTCTTGCTTGGACACATTTAAGGCCACCTGAACTGTAAGAGATAGAAGTAGGGCCAGGATTACACAAATGATTCAAAAAAAAAAAAAAAAAAGAGAGAACAAAGAGTGCAGAACATGATGCCTCTGATTGCTAAATGGGGTGTCTTTGGCTTTGTAAGAGCATAAAGTCTTTGTGAGAGATAATTACTTTTCAGAGAGCTCTTGTACTTGTATGTTATTACACATAAAAGAGTGCGTGATTGGCTTTGTGGAGACACAGAAGTAAAAGACTGCTCCGTAATTAGTTTTCTATTATTGCTCCAACATCTGTTCATTATCCACTACTTTTATTATTTTTAGATAGAAACTCAAATTGAAAGAGAATACAACAATTATAGTCATTATAAATCAATGAATATGGGTCCCATGTTGGATCCTGGGCTTTCTACAAGAACCAAAAGTTCTCTAGCTTGAACCAAATGTTAATATGCACAACAATCTCTATCTCAATAAAACCAAAATAATAAATCCTACAGCTGAAATTAAAATGAAATCCTTACAGATCTTCAATGATTCAGTTTCTTTCTGATAAGCTGCCACAAGCGATTACAGAGTTTCTCAGAAGTGATTACAGAGTAAAGACTACTGCAGTGTTAGATAACACTCTTAACCTGTGGGATCACTCAGTGAAACAAGAAACACAGCCCTGCATATTCTTAAACAGGAGCAAATGCTTCAAATGAGACAGATGTATGCACTGTAAGTATGTTGCATGTGGATAATACAGTACGTAGTAAAAAAAAAAAAAAAACTCGTCTTGTTCTGTAACACCTTACTGGTCACGGTGCACATTCACATGGAAAGACACCCAAGCCGAGCTGAGTACAACAAAAATAAACAGAAATATGAGTCTGTTTGACATGTCCAAAGTCTGTCCTAGAGCAAATAAAGTGCTCCCTCCAATCAGCAGGACTGTAAAGAATGTGTCTGCTGCCTACCTCTCACTGTGACGGCTCCACAAATACAGGAGAGCTGCAGGCTAGGAACTGTTGGAAAGCAGAGGGATGGAGGCTGCTGGTTACCAATGGACATGAGCCTCAAACATGGAGGAAAAACACAGGGGGCTTCAGTAAATACATCCCTCCACTTGGCACCAAATCCCCCCCATGTTTATTGGGTTTGACCCCCACAGAGAGGACTTCTATACCCAAACAAGAGGGGAAAGCCAATAAATCCACCTACCTCGTGGAGAAATACAGTTCAGCTTTGTTTGGCTACACCGCACTGATTAAAAATGTAGAAAAGGAACATGATTGTTGGCACAGATGGAGTCAGAAACACCACCACTCACGCTCATAAACAAAAATGAATGAGTGGACATCAGGTGAGTTACTGCAATGCGGAATGATTGGACGTCAGCACTGGTTGTTTGTTCTTGAGATGAACAGCTTGCATGGCCTCCAGGTCACTCTGCTCTACACCATCGACAACTCTAATAAAATGCTTTTTATGATGATTTCCTGTGCTGTATGACATCTATTGGAAAAAAGGGAAATATTCCACAGATTAGAGGCCTGATGTTGGCATTAGCTTGGTTAAAGGTTGTTCCAACTTCCTCTAATATATAAAGAAAAGCCCTAAAGCTCCCCAGTGCTTCTCTGTTTGGAAACGCCTTGGATTTACACCTTAACACGTACACGTTATTATATAAACTAACAAATAAATCAGGGAAAAGTAATATTTTACCACAAACGCAAAAAATGGATGGAGTATGTTCATGTAGAAAACATTCGGAGTAAAAAAAGCTGCGTGACCTCTGTTCTTTGTTCTTTTCACACGGGGAAACCCAAGTGGGAAACCCTACTCGCTGTCACCTTTGGCCTACCTGGACTGACAGACACCGGACCACCCACATCTCCAGTAAATGGTGACGAGGTTGTGAGTTCAAGGTGAACACATTGTGTGTGTCAATCACTCTACGTACCACATAGCACAGAGCCAAACAACATAGCACTGTAATCTCCATTGTAAAGCGCAACTTCAGCCTATTTATGACAAATCCTGGAGACGTCTGAAAAAAAAACCTTCTGGAAACATTAAAACATTTGCTGTAATGTGCATTGGTTTCCATTCATTTCCATACTATAATATAATGATGAGCTGTTACTGTTAACCGTCACAAAGTCTTGATTCATTTTGTCAATACGCAGTTATGTAATTCTGACAAGAGAAACCAGTAATTGTCTGGCAATGTCATTAAAACACTGCTTTTATAATATTATTTTTGCAGAAACTGTGTCCTGGTGGGTCAAGATATTCCATATCTTTTAGTTTATTTCTGCCCTTTGAAAAGTGCTGACATGTTCTGTGGATTATCGTGGACGAATGGAAAATGGAAAACTGCAAACAAACGGGAAAAAAAAAAAAAAAATACTGTTTAGGTTTTGCAAATGCTGTGAAATGCTGTGTGCACCAGAGCCAATCCATGTTTAGGTGGAGGCAGGAATCTCAGACGAGGACATGTCTAATCCTAAAAGTAAAGCTAAAACTCCATAACACCTAAGTCCTGTCACTAAAACAGCAATAACTTCTATCCTTCTACCCTGTTGACTCTCAATTTAGAAACGAAAAAAATGCATAAGAAAAATACAGAAATTGAACCACATCTTCAAACAAGCAAAACTAACAAAAACAGCATGATTTAATGATCCAACGCAATTTCAGGCTGTGTGGAAACGTCTCGAAGCCGCAGTTGAAAAATTGAATCAGACTGTACTGAATGACATTCGGAAACAGGATGAACTTCGTTTGCATCTGACAGGGAGGTTTTGTGGAAGTACATGTGGCTGATGAAAAGGACTAAAAGCCAAACGGAAAGTGGAATGCCTGACAACTGTCACAAAACGTTATTTCCCATAACCTGTCAGGCTTTCCGAGCCCTGCGGTTAACTGATGCTTATTGCCCTTACAGAATAAAAACTTGGCCTCCATATCACGTGTACCGAAGATGATTCAATTGAGATGGTTTGAGTAGGAAACCCCATTGTGTTTATTTTACTTCAACAAGTTGAGGCCCCTGGAAAACCAAAGTAAAAATACCCAGAGCTCCCACATATTTAAGCTGTTTCAACATTTGTGGGGCCCAAGGTGTGTCTCAGAACAGAATGTCCAATCAAACACTCTGCAAAGTTTGTCTGAATTTATGTGGTCCAGACTCTGACCTACGGTGGCCTCTCCAGGGGAGGAGAAAAGATGTGTTTGGATTTTTTTTTACTGCGGTGTGGAGCGGAGAGGAGAGCGCTTCAAGGAGGGCAGAGAAAAGAGGCGGAGATTTTGATTTGACAAACAGGGGTGAGTCACTTTGAGATGGAGCTGAAGGATTCCCCCTGTCGGTCCTCCCTCCCACGCGGGGAGTCCTCTCGGTGTTCGGTGCCGGCTTGCTCAGAGACAGATGAATCCCAGGCTAAGAGGTCAGGAAAGCCACATAAGTGAAGGATGAGGACATAAGAGGTCAGACCTCGCTAGATATTGTATGACTGGCAGCAGCTGCTCCCTTCAACAATGCGCTTAAAATACATTTACTTTTCACCGTTACTGACACTAACAAAGAAAACCAAAAAATACAACCGTGTGATTATTTGGCCTAAGATTTTATTTATAACTTTGGTATTTGACCACCTTTTGAAGGCACGCATACTGTCTAGATAGTAAAAAGCCTGTTGATGCTTTTTCGTTTCCATATCTGCATTCTTCTCATTGTTGAGGTGTTCCAGCGGTTGTTCCTCTTTGCTCTGTCCAGAATACTAAAGAGCTTGGAAACAGTGCATTCTGCAGAGAGAAAACACCATCATACCACATGGTTACACCCACGCTTTCCAAAGAATGCAATGGATGTGTTCCCAAAGGGGAAAAAAGCTAAGTTTGCCAGGCAAAGTACAGACTAACTGCCCATTATAAGGGATTTCCCAAAACAGCCATGTGAAGTTAGATGTATGGGAGGGGCTGGTATGGAAAAATGAGGAAAAGGACTATGTGTTTTAATCCTGAAAGGGAAAAAAGTAAGATGGGCCAAAAGGTTTCCCATAAATGTTAATGAAGGGCTTTCCCAGAAAGATTTTTTTTCTCCTCTGCTTGAAACAAGAGGTCAGGTGCTAATGTTAACCAGCAGGGCCAGAGCCAGAGATGTGCTTTTAAAGTATAATAGAAGAAAAAAACATGTGGACGTAACCAGACTGCAGGGATTTAGGACTGAGCTAGCTAACTATACATGATGATGTGTTAGAAGAACTACACAGAACACAATTCAGAGAAAAGCCAAGGTAACTGCATCATTTTTATCCTTTGGAAATTGCACTGATGTGTGCATACAGGAGATCCTCCAGTTACTCAAGTGTGTTTCCCAGCACTATGTTCACTGTATCTGTAGTAGTATTTAGTTAACAGTTTATTGTCTTCGTCTTTCCTATCAGTCTGTGACCTGTTGTACAATATCAGACACATTTTAGTTCAATTTCATGAGACAGTAAAAAAAACCTGAAAACATGACTAAACTCTTGGCTGGTATGACCACCATTAGTACAAAAGGTCAACAACTTAACCCAAACAGAACTTCCTGTCCCAGTACAAGGATACTGTACAAGCATTTTTCCACTTGATAAAATCAACAAAACTACGAGATGCCGGAAAAGACTGTTATAAGCAGATATCACTCAGTCAGAGTCAGACTTTGGTCACTAACTGTATTGTTTCAGCTCTAAATTGCCCAGCAAAGGCAAACAACAAATGTAAGCCCTTAATCTTCTCGTCTGGTACAGGTTCATACTGTCTTCCAATGATTAATGTGGGAAAGATGGTTCTTATAGCAGACAGGAGCAGTGTTTGTTTACCTGCTTGACTAGTTTCAGCTACTTCCTGTAGCCTTCGTCGGAAGCATCACATGGTGTTACAAACACTGCTCCTGTCTGCCATAAGAACATCTCTCCCACAGTAAGCTCTTAATCTTTAGTATACAGTATTCCTTTTAATGTACTGAATTCCACTGGCAATAAAACCAACCAGGACTTGTACTCTGTTAATAGGTGACTAAGTCATATAAGCGATTAACAGTGATGCGCATTTTAATGAGAGGTTTACTGTGTACACATTTACCATCCTGACAGTCCTTTTGACACCATACAAAGCTTTTGCATACCTGAAAAGTTGCCTCATCTGTATCATCACACTTTTTTTCCCCAAAATGGGCTGTTGGCTGTGAATCGAGGTCAGTTGGTTTTGTTTATTAAAATGTACCATTGATGGCTCGTAAGATGATGACTAAGCTAATAAAATGCTGAATAAAAGTGGCCCACTTTTACTGACTGGGCTAATAGCCTCTGTGTACTTTCTCTCTAAATAGAGGAAAATCTTTAATAAGTTTTTTGTGAATACAATACAGAGGGCCTGAAAGTCCCATACCTAGTCAGCTACCCAAATACATCTAGGTGTCTAGTTAAGTGCAATCCCCAACTGCTTGCTTTTAGCATTCCTCCCAGTGAAAACAGGCTGCCAGCAGCCAGGCCAGCCCAGCCATGTCTTTGAAGCTCCACATGTAACCCATGTGTGTCTAGAAGGGCCACAGCCACTCCCCCACCTCACACTACTGAGGCCTGGGCTCACAAGGCCACAGAAGTTGCCTCTTACCTCCGGGCCTCCATGCAAAAACATCACTGCTGCAGTGAAACGCGACAGACTGTAATGGAAACTGCACACTTTCCAGACACTTGAGGGAATAGCAAGCACCTCCGCTTGAGCCCCGTCAAAAAAAACAGACTATACCAACCCTGGTCCCCCACCTCTTCCACTTGTCTGGACAACGTGACATCTCCCGTTTCAGGAAATAACTGGGCAGGTTTTGTAATGACTACAATACATTATAGATAATAAACCCTTACGAGAGGGGATATTTCAAAGATAACAAAAACAATGAAAAACCAAAGATTTGCGGACTCATCGAATCACTTCACACTCTGTGCTCTAATTTTATGACTTTGTAGCAGTTGACTATTAGTGATGCAAGGTCTCAGTGTCTTGCGAGCTTGGGAAGAGCAGACATTCCTCTGACTCGTGTTTCAGTGTTTAACATACTTATCATTCCCTGATTCAAAAGATGATATACAAACTGGGAATCTAGACCTTCCAGAGAGGCACAGGAAAGTTGAAATAATCTTCGAAAATATTCATTCGGATAATTATCTGGCTGCAGGGGGATAAATTTGCAGTCTCATCCGTGTATTTGCCAGGTTTGCAGAGGTATGAATTTCCCTTGATGTACTGTGAGGTTACAGCTTCCAGACTTTGTAATCATTTATATCTGAGTACTGCACGGTATAATACTAGCACAGTGGGATTGACTCCAATCAAACGCTAAGCCTACAAAGGTATTGGATAGAATTAGGCTGAGTTAGTTGAACTGCCCTATTTCACCTTTGAGAACACAGTTTAATCCGCAGCTTTGTGAACTAGTTCACACGGGATGCATTGATCTAGATTCTCAGAACGACTCTACACTTCTAAAGGTAAAGACGCTATAACTATATACAGATAAATGACAAATTCAAATCCATGTAAATTAATAAAACAAAAAACAAAGCAGTGAAGTTATACAAGAGGTTAGGAGGTGAAGAAGTGTGTCACGCCTTCCATCACTTTAATGTTACAAAAGTGGATCACATTTCAACCTCCCCCCTCTCAATCAGCCCCCTTCCATCTGATAACATATAGTCCTGTTCAGAAGCTCTTAAACTTCACCATTCTTGACATTCTCAGGATTCTGGATGGTGTGACCTCATTGGGTGAGCGAAGCTGGTAGGAAAATAGCCCCCGGCCGAGCCTTTGCTTCAACATGGAAACTTAAGCTAACAAAGAATGCATGACTATGTGCAAACTTGACTGTAGCTGCACTTGTGAGTGAAAACAACATGTTTTCCTATAGGAGAGTGTTTTCACTGCAGTGTGCAGGTCTTTCCAGATAGGTGCAAATGCAAAATGTAACAGCGAGCATCCAGGTTCAAGTCTGTCTAACTGAATTAAATGTTCATATTCCACAGTCCACAGTGATATGGCATCTTGGAAAGTTCTTGGTAGGTAATGTTAAAAAAAAAAAAATGGACCCACAGTCCAAACCCAGCCAGAAATAAAACATATAAAGATAGATGGCATTTATCTATTCAGTTTGTCCCAAAACATGTCCTCTGAGATGCCACTGGCAAAGCATGACCTGATTTCAGTGTGCACAGTTGAACAGTGTATGTAGACATTGGAGGGGAGAGCTCTTGCAACTAATAAGAATTATTGCAACACTACAATTTTTTTCCAAACAAAACAGGGCTATGAAATTGATCAAATTAGTGAATGACAATAATCATTAAGAACAACTTCTTTAATGATGAGAAACTGTGAAATCCACTGTAGTGCAACTCAGAAAATCATTTCTATAAATGTAAAATAATCAGGACATGGCAGTAGGACAGTGAAGCAACAAAGCAAAGTTTCAGAAACTGGTGCCTAACATCCTGTCAACATAGAAATTTACATCATTCTGAACTGCCAATTTAGAAATCCAGTAAACACCAAGGAACTTGTAATGATTTGGTTCAAGTTTCTACATCATGAAGAACAAGCTCTGGCTCTGGGCTTTGAGTTCTGATATGTTCTCAAAGAACCTCTGAGACTTATTTCATCTCTTTGCTGTTTTGTGCTGGATGGACAAGTGAACACTTGGCTTGTCAGAGCTTGTTTACTGGAAACTGCTGCCTGCAGTTTTATATGGGGGGGGGGGTGTATGAGAGCACTGAGACTCAACTTTAAGTCTCTGGGCAAAATAATTAACTAAAAGCTGTGTGAAGTTGAAGAGTTGGATGTTAATTAAGTGGTTTAGCACTGAGTAAATCCCTTAATTTTTTTCACTTAAAACAAAAGTCTTTCTCAACGCTACTGTTTAGGATGTTGTATTTTCTGAAGAAGAAATTTACTGAAGGTCCGTGTTAAGAAGCAGGATCAGAGGGGGCAGTTGTTAGAAGAGGAGACCGAGGAGGGTGAAGAGGAGGAGGTGGCAGCGGTTGTGCAGTAATGCTTGTCGCAGTTCTGATGGTAGAAAGCAATTATATGGCTCTGTGCTTTATGGAATGTTCTTGGAATACAGAGCAAGGCGATCCATTAGGTTTGCTAATCAGGGTGAGTGTGTGTCCCTCTGTGTGTTTGTGTTTGCATGTGAGTTGCATGCCTCTCACTGAAGCACATAATTACAAGCTGGTGATAAAAAAGAGGAGAAGGGGGTATTGTGGGATAGCTGTGGCGTGAGTCGCCGTTTCTACCCGAGTTTATTGACTGGCCATAGGCGGACATGATTAGCTACATACCTGGGAGCTCAGGTATGCACTGACACATAGTCACACACAGCCTAACAATTTTAACCTGTAGCACATCTTTTAGGAATGCAAATACATCAAACTCCACCAATACTTTATCAAACAAATAGCAAAACCTGCACATGCTTAAAAAAATGGCCCATGAGTGCATAAAATGTCACGTTGCATAAATTGTGCAGCATACACACATAGACCGACCACAAAATTGGAACCAATCATGTCAAGCCAACAAAAAAAAAAAAAAAAAAAAAAAGGAGGGGGGTGGGGGGCTGTTTATACTCATAACCAGGCTCTGAAAACATTCATTTAGTCAGGCTCTGCTGAATCATTTACCAAAACTGAGGTGGAAAAAAATATATAAGCATGGAGTCTGGCTTTTACGTAATGCCAGCAGCCAGTCAGTCAGAACCACAGGATGCATACAGGGAAGCAGAGAAAACAAACACTAAAGGATGTCCTTTCTGCATACTTGATGCTTTTCCCAGCCGCAAATACCAAAGTTCGCCCGGGAAGCTGCAAAACAGATTCGCTTTAAACCGACCTGCGATTTTACCTTATAAGGCTTCGAATACTTTGGGCCTTAGGTTGTGTGTATACGTGTATACATGTCTGTCTGTGCGTGGGTGAGGTTCAAGAGCTAGGTTAAGGTTCGGGAGAATATTTTGCACAGCTGGTGAGTCTTTGTTATCATTTAGAGATGGTTTCTCTGGCAGTATCAGTGGTGGTTTAGGAAAGCTTAAAGCAGATGAAGAGAGAATTCCACGGTTACCACTTGATCTAACATCGTTCCATTCCACCAGTCCATGCCAGCAACACACACACACACACACACAGACACACACAGACACACACAGACACACAAACACAGAAACCCTCCTGGTGGTAGGTCTGGAATGGAACATTGCTAGAATTCTAGGATCCTGTGTTCCGAAGCATCCCTTCATCTCCAGTTCAACTCCTTGAAGAGTCGAGCCCCATTAAAGCTGCAGTCTGCTCCACCACCGCTGGATCAAAACTGTTCAGCTCCCACAGTATTCCTCTCTGATTATCTTTATCCTCGGCCAAAACTGAGAATGAAACATGCATGGGGGTAGATTTATTTTAAAAGCCTGCTCTATTGATGAAAGGTCTGGGCTGCTTTTAAAGCCGCAATATTCAGAATGAGCTCCTGCAGCTACGTCGACTGCGTATATATAAAGACGGATGATGGGACAGTTTCATGCCACTGTGGAGAAGATACAAACATGTATAATAGGTCAAATCCCCTGTTTTGCTCCTGATTAGGACACAGGATTAGATTTGGAGATGGGCCCTGGGTGTTTGCTATGCAGTGGCTCCTAAACCACTGCTCCTACAGGGAATCCCTGTAAGACACTAGGAAGAATGAAATGTACAGACCACATGAAAGAAGTGGATGAACACACTGTAATGCCCATTGTTGGTTTCTGAACAACTGTTTCAAAGGATCTGTATTTTGGCTGTTGTAATATTTGCTTTTTGGAGCAAGAAAGGACCGTATTTGGACAAGAGGGTGGAGATGGGGAACCATGAGGGCCAATGGTACTGCGAACATTAACTTAATACAATCTTAAACTAACCAAATGATTTGACAGTCTTGTAGCTCATTAGACCCTCAAGAAAATCACAGAGCAGTCAATCAAAACTTTATCTTAAATGTAGGAATATTGTACATTAATACATATAACAAAAGGTCCACATAACGCAAATGAGGAAACAAATGACTCTTAGAACAAAAAATACCCAAATTTAAGCAAACCTCTAGTGGCCATCTTTGGTATTATGCTTTGGGACACATTAGCTTTAATTTGCCCTTCATCGCAGTTGTTGTCCCCTGATAAATGCTGAGAATGTATCAAATTTGCAAGCAACAAAGAATAAATGTAAAAACGAGAGTAGCACTCACAGATCTGTCATCTGTTGTAAAATGAGATGTTGCCAAACTGAACAAATGATCTTGTGATAAATGTAATTCTGAATAACTCCCTAGTCACATCTATTTAAAGAGCTTCACTCATCACGCAGGCAGAAATTGAGAAAACACCAAAGGAGTCTGTTCTGATATGCATTTCTATTTTTAGATTTTTTTTTTCCCCAACAACAGTTGTAACGTTAACACAGCTTCCAAAAAACAATGATGTCACATCTGTTGCTGTAAAAAGAATCTGACCACAACGACCCTGCAACATCTCAAACACAGCTATGCTTATGAAACTGAAGATTGATTAAGAGACCCAGGCCCTTGAGCAAAGGTGACACATGAACAAGCTACCAAAAGTGTGCACAATCCCATAGGTATGTATGGCAAAGCATGCCCAGCGTTCTGCCTTACAGGGTTAAAGCCCAAGGTTCAACACTGAGGTCAGGGGGACACATGCACCAGCGCACCATCATAGAGTCATGCATGAATATAATCAGACCAGCATGCATGTGCAGTAAGGCCCTCAGATGTCGAATCAACAGCTGTTGAGCCACACATACAAGGGTGCTGACTTCATGCCAAAGATAAGATTAATACCTCACTTTAGAGTCACAGTTCAGGGCTGTACACGATGGCAAATGCCTCTGTAAGTGCTGAACAAAGGCTGCTCATTTAGGGTCTGATGCTCAACTATGTTTATCCCCTGCTCATCTCCTTGCATGGTGCTAAAACTCTGACACGTTTTCTGCACCCTCACACCTGCAGTGACAAACACAAAGTCATTTATTTCACATGACTGGAGTGACACATGGAGCAGCAGAGGGCAGACCACAGTCACCGCCTGTAAATCCTCATCAACACATGGACCACAGCACTTCAACGTAGCAATGGGACATACTGATACGCAGTTAAACGGCAAATATTTTCTCTTTCCTTTAAAACGTTTTATGACACTGTCTGCTTTTGGAATCAGAAACAAAATTACGCTGACTGCCGTTTCCCCTTGTGCTGCATTCCCACATTCATCTATCTGTACCTAACAGTACAACTTGTACAAACGCTTGCATCATTCTGTCAGTGAGACAGTGAGATAAACAATAATGAGGATACTCTTTGTCTTCTATTAATCTATACGTGAGAAACTAGGTCAGCAGATTGTTCTATGAATGTCCTGCTTAACTCTGTTAAGATTGTCTTTTGTCTTTACTTTTTACTGTACATTCATATGAACCATGAATACTGTATGAATACGACTCCAGAGATCAGATTCCCATAAATGACATGATCATTGTGACTTTAACTCAGAACTTTTTCAACATTGATCACCGATAGAATCTCTCCTTACTCTTTGACATGATTCTTGTGTGAGTGGTAAAAGAAGTTAGTGTGTGGGGACTGATCTGCAATATCAATTTACAGGTTTTCTACATACATACTGTCTCATCACCTTATTGGCACAAATATCAGAAAGGAAATAAGCACAACCTGAGATACGCAAACACAACCAACACTCGGAGCTTTGATGATGATGAAATCTGATTTGAAGTTTAACTATAATTATGGTAAATGGAGTACACTTATATAGCGCTTTTTTTATGCACTGTAGTGGTGCCCAAAGCGCTTTACACTGCACACATTCACCCATTCACACACACATTCACACAC
>JAPQRQ010000019.1:3933324-3943696 GCA_037367365.1 Apogon talboti | reverse complement strand
AACACGACCCCGGCGGTCAGGGTTAGGGTTAGTTGCAGAGGTCAACAGGGGAAGACTGATGTTACCTGATGGTTTGGTGGATAAGCCCTCTGCGACCTCTGCCACAGGAGAAGAACTATTTAAAGTGGATGACAGCATGCAAAAAAAACCTGCTGGTGCGTGTTTTTGTGAGTGTGTGTGGGAAAGTGAAGGCTGATGTAATGCCTGCCGCCGGTTTACAGCTCAGATGAGCATTTTAAGAGAGGACCTTTGACACCAAAGGCATAATGGAGACTCTTCTAACACAATATTATGACTCTCTCTATTTATACCTCAAACATTATGACTGCAGCTGACCAAATATATTATCAAAACAGGCGCGTTGACCCATGGGGAACCATGGGTTCTAGATCCTCTGATACAGTTCATTCTTTTAATTTCTTTACTTCCTTGGTATTTCTTGGTAAATCCCACTGGCATTTTCAGTTGAATAACCTCTCAGCTGCCATGTCTGTTTTTTTCCCCATGCAAAATGGCCCTATAGTTTATCTGTTGCTAGGTAACCCACTTTAATGATGATTGTTTGATTCTGGGCAATTATAAGGCTAATGTATTACAAAATTACTATTATCTCCCAAAATATTGATCCCCATCAACTTGCCATTTTCACAGAGTCCACTTCCCTTTTATAATATAGATACACATTTCCATAGCAGTCAAGAGATTGATTAGTTGATTAGGATACAAAGTAAGCAAAGTCCACATCTTTTTTAAGAGTCTGCTAATTTCTATTTTGAGTTGGAGTAGGAGGAGATTTAGGTTTCACTTGGTAGAGACATGGAACTTATATTTACGGCTCTATTTCTGCCTCATTGCTGTATATACATGTTCAGTAACGTCTGAAAAAGTGTTCAATGGCATCCTAATGGTTGACCCATGGTTCTGCAAAGATGCCAAAGTATTAGACTGTAGAGAAATAAACTGAATATATTCACACTGATGGGTCAACAGATTTAAGTGACCACTAGAGGCAGTAGTGAGTCACTCTGCCGGTCTCCTATGGTGAGGAAAACTAACACCAAGGGGCCTTTGACCAAAGTGTCAGGGAGTGACCAGACTGGATGAGAACCACTAAGACACAACTTTCAGAGTCAAAGAAAGGGACAAAGTGATAAAAGCTAGAAGCGCTGTTGTTTTCTCCACCGGACACAGCTCTAAATGAAACGAATGGAGTTTGATGATGAAACGGCAGCTTTTCTTCTACACGGGTGAGTTTGATTATGAGGCTTATTAAGGTATAAAGTTATTATCTTTGTTAAACTGCTGTTTGTTGATCCACGGTTCAGACTAAACTGTAACAGTTCTGACCTTGTTTGGATGATTCCAAACAGATCTTTAGTGCAACACAAATCGTACAGAAAACAGAGGTGATTTGTGGTTTAACTGGGGCTGTTTTCTGCTTAAAGACAGGCGCTAAGCTAACAAAGCTATAATGTAAACTATCAGCTGATGCAGTATGTGAAGATTATAAGATACAGTGTTATTTTGACCAACTGTAGAAATAACCAGCTATGACTTTTAGTTTGAAAAAGAAAATGTGATGATACCATAATAGAGATGTGTGTAAACACTGAGCCTTATAATTTATTCATTGAACGATACTGTGTGTGGATACATGGTGTTGATTCTTTGGTGGTTTTTGTACTCCTTTGTGTGTTCTGGTGCAAGAATTCCTACTGCTTTTGAAAGTTTTGAATATCAATACTACATATAACCCCTTTAAAGACAAACAAAAATGTACAATACATCGCAATAATAATACTGCTTCTTGAGATCTAAAACTATAATGACAATCATAATTTGATTGCCTTATCTTACTGTCCCTACTAATTAAAACATCAGAACTTGCTAATCTGGTATCTCAAGACTAAAGATATATCACTGATTGAGTAAAACTATTTTTCTACTGACAAGCTTAAAGTTCAGGTGGATCATTGCAACAAGTGGAGTTCATCAATGTCCTGTTTTTCACTCCGTCTGTCAGCAGTCAGAGAAGGTCATGTCTATTTACATCTGGGTAAATAAGGTGATCGTTTACATCTCTGAGTGCTCAAACCTCAATTACAGAAAATGTCAGAACAAGCAGCACAACACTGCCTGTTCTCATTTAATATTCATGAAGGCAAAGCGATTGGTGGCACCAAAGCGGCTCAGTCAAACATTTTACCACCACCCCCTTATTCATAGTGGATTTACACAATGAATACTGAATGACGGGGCAAAGTCACATTAGGGGTTTTAATTATGTTGTGGTGAAAGGAGACCTGGAACATGACAAACTCCTCAGAGGCCTGAAGCAAGAAGAAAGGACCTGCACAGATATTCAGTACCTGGCCTGGATTAAAAACACACTTAGAACCTATGGAACTGAGAGCACCCTACTGCTAATATAAAATATGAGAATAATAGTCCTGACACAAACTTATACAGGTTTTAATGCTGTTTGTTTGCAACAAAATGGAGACTTATTTTGTTTACAATGTGTTTTGTCTGAGCTAGAAAGTGGGATTCATGTTTTCATGACAGTTAAGTATAACACCATGTTACCTGACACTGTACATCTATGAAGCTTGTTATACTCATTCTAACAGATGGAACTGTATATAAAAAAGCACCACCTACTGATTAATCAGTTCTCTGATAACACAAAAGATCCTGAACCTGAGGATAAAGGCTTTTCAAGAGGATCTCAACCCCGATGAATATGTCTGAAGAGTTCAGCACTGAAATTGGACAGCTGTCAATCACTAATAGAAAAATGACGACGTGAATGCAAATCTACCAAATGAAATCCACCTAAACAAGGCTTAAAGTTTTCTGTTTACTATTTTTTTAGTTTGACCGGCTATGAGCACAACAGACACTAAAACATAATGTAAGCAAACCAGTATCTGTTAATCTTGCATAGGAGACCTAAAGCCTTACTCTTAAATTAGGATAAATTAATCAGTATAAATTAAATACTCACAATAAAAAAACAGCACAATTACTATATGCTTTCAGTGTAACATGAAAAACATCTTGAGGATAAGAAATGCAAAGTGTGAACCACACACCACTGTTTAGGGCTTTACTTTCTTATTGACTTGAATATATTTTGTGCGCCTATGATTTTTTTTTTTTTTTAATGAGCTGTCTCCAGTTTCATCCCACGCTTCCCTGTCTAGTATATGGGAATTTGCACTATATAATACAGCCTAATACTGTAGCAGGGGCCTTTACAAACCCAGAGTTAATGAGGCAGATGAATTAAACAGCTGAGGATCGGTGCTTCTGCTGCCTCTGGCTAGATCTATGGAAATTCTTTTGACAGGAACATATAGAAAGGCAGCAGTCAGATACAATGCTGTACAGGTTCAGAGTGTAGTATGTCGAACACTACATGGTCACACAGATAGACTTGCGCACAAAGCAGCTGTGACCTGACCTGAAAAGGGTCAATCAATAGCAGCCTACAGCAAAGTGGTAACAGGGGACTGTGAGGTCTGTTATGGCTGGACAAGGACTGCAGCCCTCCGCCAACAGGAAACAAACAATGGGCTCTGATCACTGCTGCACCCTGGGATACACCAGCCTCTGAGGGTGTGTGTGTGTGTGTGTGTGTGTGGAGGGGACGTCTGTGTATACAGGTTTGTATTTCGAGTGTCTGGGACAAGCTTTTAAGGGTGTGTTCTGTTTTTCAGTCTGCTTTCTTATTTAATTGTGTATATGTATCTGTCTGGGTCTGGCTGCACTGTGTATTTATGTGTTTTTGTGTGTGTGTCTGGGTATAGACAGAGACTAAATAAGACCAATCTGGCATGTGAGGATGAAGAAGATGCAAGTTTTCAGTGCTGTCTGTGTACAATATGTGTAATTTTTTATTGTCTGTATGAGTACACACTGAGACTGTACTGTAGACTCCTCAGCCACAACAAGCAAACTAAATAAGGTTTGGAGTAGATGTAGTCTTGCACCATTGAGTTATAGTTCTATTTTTGCAGCTGCTGCTGCTGCTGCTGAGTGAATGTCTTCCTGTGGTTTGTTCATATTATCTTTGGCAAACAAGACCCAAAACATGACCTGCACGCTCCTCTGCATCACATGTTGTTCCCCTGGGGAAACATTTCACTACATAATGTGATAGATGCCTTGAGACAAGCGCTTGTGAGACGGTCTCCCAAAATTTAATCTTAGCTAAACTGACTTTGTGGCCGTCTTTATACAAAAGGCATACAGAACCAGATTAAAAAAAAATAAAAAATAATAATAATGGTAAAACCGCCTCCATCAATTCCATTTACATGCATGATTTTCAAGTTTCTTGCTAATATTATGCAAATCGAGCCATGAAGCAACCTGTGACTAGTTTCACAACATCATGATGTAAAATGTATTCCGCTCAATGGTTGCCATGTGCTTCAACCTTTACAGTGGAGTGCTCTAAAAGGAAAATGGAGCCATTAATACAGAGGACAGGATGGCAGATTCTTCCTAATAGCTCTGCTGTAATGACATTGCACTGTCTCGAAAACATTACTGGAGCTGCTTGGCCATCGCTCAGCCTTGTTGAGTGTCTGCTGAGGATTGTGAACCTTCTGATTAGGTGGCCCTTGGGCACAAAAGATCACAACAAGCCTAATTTAGTCCTTTCAGAGCTTATTTGGCTTCAGGCTTTTGCAGTCATCACCGCAATTCCTGTCATTAACTATATCTCCCGGAGTTATGCCAGGTTTTTACTGCTGACAAAAACTCATGTGATATGACTCACTACCACTTTGAACCATATTCTTTTAATGAGTTACAAAAGATTTAAGCATAATATGTTCTCCAGTGCTGACTGACTGAGCCTGATTAATCAATTAATTGTTCTTTTGGACATTTTTGGCATGATTTAACAGAGGAATCGTGTGGAGTTGACAGAAAACAAGAGTAGAGAGATGGGAGAGGCTAATCAAACATGTTTGATTCTCAAATATAACAATTTTCTCAATTTTCTGTCCTTGTTTTTGTCAATCAGACATCTATTGGCTTTGGGTTATTCACTATAAAAAGCTCTATGAAGATGTCACTTGGGTCTGTAGAGCTTTTTCTCTAGTTGTACCTTTTACAGAGTATATATTTAACTACCACATAAGTAGAATATTGTACTTGCTACTGTGATCATTCAGGGAATATTGTGGGATTGTTGGAAGCTGCTCCAAAACATAATGGGTCCATCCTTGGCCCATGTCCTACTGTTCCATCAAACTTCATGGAAAAACACTGATAATGTTTTTGCGTAGCCCTGTTGATAGCTATATAATTCCTCTGTCTACCTAACTGTGATAATAAAGAGATCAGTTGTATATCTACAGTTGCATATATTGCTGTTTAGATTTGTTGGATCACTTACATATCCAGTCAGTTGCGGTTACCGATAGGACCACATGACCTGTAAAAGTGACACTGGCAATTGGGCATATCCTGGAGTTCTAAATCTACTAAACCACTGAGGGGAACATCCTCTACAGGCAAACAGATTTCCAGTTCATCAGTCCATCTCCTGACCCTGCAGCCCCTGACCTGTGATCATCAGTCAGGACTGCTTGTAGTGGGTGAGAGACTAGAACCTAAGTGTGATTCCCCTCTGTGGTGTTTTATTAATAACTCTGTCTTATGACAGATACACTGGCACACATACACAGAAGACATGTGAGCCGGTTACAAAACCTTGTTGCTTTAATCTGTGCAATCAAACATCTGAAAAACAGGAAAAAAAAAACATTGAGGACTCATCAGTTGAAAGTGTTGCATCAATAGCTGCAAGAACAAAAAGTTGGAATTTATGAGAGATAAATTGACAAGCCCCCTCTGTGTGCGCGTACACGTGTGACTCCAATTTTCCGGAAGTCTGCAGGAACCTCCCACTGCTCTGGGCCCCAGCGGAAGACTTCTTATTGTGGGTTTGGAGCCCCAGAGCAATTAGATGAGTTTATGGTAAGCGCTAAGAAGCGGAGAAGCTTGTCATCCTGTCAGAGCTGATTTCCCTTTCACTCCAAACGCTGACCTCTCTGGGTTGCCAGAGGTGGACATGGGCCACAGCCATGGATTAAAAAAAAAAAAAAGACTTGAGGGAGTGGGATCACGGTGATTCAGCTATTACTTCCTGCCATTCCATTTTGTTACTAGGTAACAGTGACCAAAACATGCATCCTGGTGTATGCCAACATAAACATATTTCATCTATTAACTAATGAGGGTTTGAGGATTTTGTAAATTGTATTTTGGAACAGGTGGATCTGAAACGGTTCAGTGACGCTCATATCAAAGCATTTATGTATCCATCCATTTAGACAGGATAGAACTTATATTTTAGGAGTTGGTGGTCCAGTTAAAACTCCAACACTGATCCACCTGTCATATTCACTGAGCTACAATGTCGATCATCCTACTCTGCAATGATGAAATGCTGTGGGGGATTGGGATCTGGGTCTGTGTAAACACAACAACTTCAAAGGTGACACCGGAGTGAAAATCCAAAACCTTCTTTCCACAAGGGGAGTAAAAAAAAAAAAACATTATAAACAGTGAAACCCCTAGCATAGCATTCCTTACATGAGTGAAGGAAAAAAAAAATCATGTTGCGCCTTTGCATGCAGTCCCAAGAGTGTTTCCCAACACTGTTGATGTCTTTTTTCCAAGTGCAGTGCCAACAAAATACCTCATCTGCTCCACCTCAGAGGCCTGCGTATCCTCCTGAGTCCCTCTACAAGATTCACCTCTTTAGTAAAGTATTTGCTGGAAAACTAAACAAACACAGTTACACAATGGAAAGGGGCTTATGTAACTAACACCATCCACGCCGAGTCCCAAATGAAAAAATTTTCACGCTATGAACTTGAATACCCCCCCGTCCACATACAAACGTACTGTATCAACCTGCTATGTAACATGTAGAGTTGCCTCATTCTATCTGCAGGGATTAGTTTATGATCACTCAACAGTACCTGCAGCTGTAGCAGTCCTCTCTGATGACGTTCTAAAACACAGCGAGATGCAGGGTGCGCACAATAAACAAGACTGATGTAAAAACTACAGGGCCTAAAGTTACAGCTAAAAGAATCAATACATAAAACTAAATGGATATAGATGAGAGTTTGCTTTTGGAATTAGATCAACATTAAGAATAGCAAAAGAAAAACACCAGCAGACAAATTTCCTGCCAGTGTCTGCTCTTTGAAAGGATGCTGCGAGTTCAGCTGTGCAGTCTGTGTAATATATAATAATATAAGATGCGGCGCAAAGCATAATTCAAAGAAATGAGGGAACCAGTTGGGAGGAAGGTTCGCTGAATTCATCTGGTGGGTCTTCCTTATCTGTGTTAAATCATTGCTTTGCTTTAATTTCAATTTCATAAATCAAGCTTCAGATAACTAAACTGTTATGTGAAATCGAAATAGCAGCCTTTCAGTGGGTAGGCAAAACCTGAGAAGCTACCGCCTGGAGTCCAACTTCTAACAAACACGGGCCAACTTGTCAAAAGTCATGCGTCATAAATAATTAAGTCAGTCTTTTATGGGAAACCAATTTCAAATCGTATTACCATTTTGTCCAGTGTGATTAAAGTAATGGCTTGTAAATTAAAATAATCGACTAAAACCTTTCAGATCTGCCAATATCAAAATTTGTACTCTTCTAGCTGCAGGCAATAAAGTAAAAAAGGTTGAGCAGCGATCAGATTCTGTGGTATCTTTCAGGTTATTATATGTGAAAGCAGGTGAGAAGCTCTTGTAGAGTGTCAGGTTTGGTACATTTGTTAGGCAGTCAGTGTCTTTAAATGAGTAGACAGTGTAGAGCTGTGTGTGTGTGTGTGTGTGTAAGTGTGTGTGTGTGTGCAAATCTGCTTCAGGGTTTTTGTTTTTTTTTACATCAATCTGTGTGTATTTAAATGCTAGGCCTGCAGTTTCTATGTGTGCATGCTTATTCATTCATTCACACATTCATTTTCCAAACTGATTAATATTAGTAAGGATCGTATGGATGCCAGAGCCTATACCAACAGGGGGGTGGGGGGTGTACACCCTGGACATGATGCTATATATTTCATCACAGGGCCAACATACACAAATGAACAACAATTCACTCTCACAGTGTGGGTGATTTCTATTGACTAATTGACCTGTTAAGGTACATATCTTTGGATGATAGGAGGAAATCCAGAATACCCCAGATTCAGATCCATTTATTTGTCATATGCAGGTTAATACACAGTCAACAATGCAACAAAATGTTATGGATGAGAAAAACCAATCACTATACAAAACACTAAAAGTCTAAAAATCTAAGAAAAATATAAACATTAGCAAATTATAAGCAGGCATGGAACTAAAAATAATATAAACAGTGTATGTGCATGAATATCACAGAAGAAAAGTGACAGTACAGATGACTCAGTAATGGAACAGATGATAAAGTTAAGACACAGACAATACAGTTTAGTGCAAGGTTGCAAATGGTTAACAGTACACAGCAGACATGTGTGTATGACAAATGTGAGTTCCCAGAAAGAACCCACACAGACACATGGAGAACATGCAAACTCTACACAGAGAGGCCCATTATGACGACTGGAACCTTACCCAGGAGCTTCTAACCGCTGCATCACCGTTATGTAAGCCTAAAAACATGGTCTGCAGCTTTTATTTAGCTTTTGATGAGCAATGTAGTGACTAATATAATAAGTAAAGCGTCACTGTCCGCCCAGCAGCCTAACATGACAAAAGGAGCCACTGATTATCCATGTAATGCCTCAGACGTCTGTCAACAGACTGATGGATTCGTCAGTGAAATGACCGGGCACCGACACATTTCCGCTGCGTGTCTGTGCGTGACTGAGGAGAATGGGCAGCGCAGAAGGACTGTGTTTTGAGAGTGGTCCTTGGCGTGAGAACAGACTGAGAGCGGACATCACACCACACTGTGACAGCCCAGGGCAGACAGGGGAGGCAACACATACCTCTGTGCTCAGCCCTGCCACCTGCCCGGCCCCTCCGGACCCCTCACACATACGTACTCACGCACTCGTACAACACACAAACCATTACCCGTCACACACGTGTGAATGCGTACGAGCGCACACATACAGTACTTTTCACTGCTTGGTTCAAAACCGCTGGATAAAACGGCACCGTTTACGCAGGTTCAGATATCGGAAGTGTGTGGCGTAGGTTTGGAAGAAAATATGAGACACGTGAACGTCACAATGGATCGTTTTATAGCATTGAACCGATTCTAAACAACACTGTATTGACTGAGTTGTTTACATGCATAGAACAGGTTTTAAGCATATGGTGATGTGTCTGGTCTTCCATGACAATTTTCCTAAAGACAATAAAAAAAATAAAATTAAAAGATCACAATGTCACCTTCTAATACACCCCATAATACAGACTCTCATCCACTATAATATATATTTCATATCACCAGTTTCTTGCCAATACTCAGCTCTGGTAAGGTTGCGTCAATATTCATTATTTTTGCCTTCAAAACAGATTGCAGTCTGAATTTTAACATCAAACTACAGAGAAAAACAGTTCTTCAACCCTCTGCATAATACGTCTAGCATCTAAAAGAAAAACCCTAATGAACTGTTTGTGAACATGTTCAAAGCTGCTGAACACAAGGATATTCAAGCTCCAGACATATCTAAGATCAGACATGATCTGATACTTGATTATTTTGGCTGAGGAGGCTTCTTCATGTCTGAGCACTTCACTTTGCTTTTCAATTAGACACAGGGTGACATCAGAGGTGTTGACACCGAGTGCGAGTCAAGGTTTTTCTTACTGAAAACCGTGAAAAACGCCTAAATCAAAAAATCAACTGTAGTCCTTCAGAGACCGTCCTTACATCCTGTTTTCTTCTTGTAATATATTAATTGTGAATGTGTTTCTCCAGGCAAATGTGACGTACAGATTTGGTAAAGACAGTATTTTTGCACGATGTTTTGTCTTCAGTTTACATCAACTAGAATTCGGATTCATCCATGACATCTGTATTTTTAGCTGCCAATACGGTCTTTGCATTATTACATTATGTGAGACTAGACATATACATTTTGGAAAACACAAGTTCGACTTTATTATTTATTTAAGCAGAAATCTGAGTGACGAACTCCGAACCCTGTGCAAATACAACCAAAACATTCATCATGACTCAGTGGATGTGAGAAAATATTTTTGTGATTACGGCAAACTGAGCGTGTTTGATGACAGAAATGCGTAGAGCAGATGTAACTGTGACACACACTACTGTACACTTGCACAAATTACACCTAGGTGTGAAAGACACAACAACCCCCCCCCCCCAACCC
>JAPQRQ010000019.1:3906864-3928471 GCA_037367365.1 Apogon talboti | reverse complement strand
TGATGTTCAAAGGGATAATGTGGATGTGGACAGGTGTCTGGATCAGCACTTATGTTGGTCTAATGTTCTGAAAGTGATGTTCTAATGTTCTAAAATACATGTTCCTTTTACCTTACATATATTTATCTTGTATTTTTTATATTTAGTTATTGGTTTTTTGTTTTATGGGTAAGGAACCAAATATGGTAACTTCACTGACCTTTATTTCTTACATAACACTAAAGAAAATTTGGAAAAATTTCACAAAAGTAGTCAAGTCTTGTTATGTCCTCCAATAACACACCAAGGTTGAAATTTGAGTATTTCTATGAGTGCCCTATAAAGGGTTAAACTCCACTTCTACAAAGACTAGTTGTTATACTGTCAGTGGCTAAAAGAGTGTGAAAGGCCAGTCTATTTTCAGGTCTGTTGAAGTGGATGTTGTGCATCAAGGGTCTGCTTCACCCTGGCTTAATGTTGACATGTAAACACAAAATCTTACCCTCTGACTAATGTGAGGCGAAAGGGTGAAGAGTTTATAATCTGCTCGGTTTCTGTCAGGTGAGGAGAAGCTGGTATGATGAAATAGTTAATGTCGCACCTGTAGGAATTCCGCAACAAGAACATCTTCAAAACAAGTTTGAAGGTTATTTTGTTTTTACATGTGTCTTACTCTTCTTGTTGTGGCCATTATTATATAATTGGTCGGGTTTAAAATTTCAACACTTACTTCACTGTTGACGTAGCTCCAAGTTCCCTGAGGCACTGCTTTGTCTCAAACAGACACACTGGGCCAAAACCAAAACAGTTTCTACCATGTTCTTTCAACACAGCACTGCGCCCTACCTCTACTACTACATGTCTGAATCATAAGCGCTGTGAGATTATTTCATCCACCATGAGCTCACTGGAAAGTAAGACCATTTAAATAAGTAGTCTAATTGTGGGTTTCTTTCATGTTTAATCTAAACTGCCAACTGAGAAAAACACCATCACGTCAAAACCCCCTGGTGATGATTACAAGTAGGATATGAGGAGGTCTGTGACAGGCTCCCACCTGTAGTCGCACAGTGAGCACACACAACACACTTAAGTATTTTAATAATGTAACAATTTCACAGACTATTTGGTGCACATGATCATGAAAACAAGTAGTTATCTTTGTCAAACAGAGTCGTATTCAGGATGTGCATGTGTGTATGCATTATAAAGACAGATTAGCCTCTGGTCATGGTTACATAATTACGTTAGATATAATCAATTACAGCTGCAGGAGCTGAAATGTCCCTTCTGCAGCTCTTTCTTCTTTGTCCAAATCAAAACACTTATGCTGCATTCACACTAATGCAAGACTGAAGTCTATTCTCTATGTTTTGGTTTCTTATGACCAGCATTTAGGTCACAAAAACTGCATTCGTTCATTTTCCATACTGTTTAATTGCTTTGGAGGATTGCAATGGGGCTGGAGCTTATCCCAGCTGCCATCGGGCCAAAGCAGGGTTCATCCTGGATGTTTGGCTGACATATAGAACAACGAACAACCATTTACTCTCACATTCGTATCTACAGGCAATTTAGATTGACCTATTACCCAGTTTAGGTAGGAGGAAGCCAGTGCACATGAGGAGGACGTGCAAACTCCCCCCAGAAAGCCCCACTCCACCCCCCTGTCGGCCCAGTGGGGTCAAACTCAGGACCCTCTGACCCATGTCTCACCTTGTTTGCAAAAAATTTTAATTTTCAAAATGCTTTCCACAGTCAAAATTTTTATAAAGTGAGGTCTGTGTGTATCTGTGTGGACCAGGAAAATAAAACATGCATGTCTGTCGCGTAATCCAAATCTACATAAGTACAGATGATCTGAAATCACTTCATGCCACTGTGGAAACTTAAAGCCATTTTTTTCCCCAAACTTTGGTAAAACAGCCGTCTATACTGTATTAAACCTCCTACTTGTCTGAAAACTGCTATGATGGACAGGATGGATTTTCTACGACCCAAAAGCGAATTCTTGTTTCCCTTCAGACTACATGAATTACAATATCCTGAAAAACAAGTATGGAGTTTTAGCCCAGTGACGCCAAAAGACGAAGCACTGTAGTTTTAAGAGTACATTCTATAAGTTGTGACAAATACTGCAGCTACTACAGATCTCTAGGTTAGGTTATGTTGTGCCTGATCAGCTATACAAAACAAGTTGTTAGAATGCTGAAAAAAAACATAAAGGGGGTCTCTCCGTGAAAACAATAAAACAGCAACACAAGTTCAATGATGAGTTCACATTCCATTTGACATTACTGCCGACACATGACCATTCTCACTTAAACTGACTTATATTATCTGCATTAACTATATACAGTATGTACACACATTTTCTTTTTACCTAAGCTGTATTGTCATAATGAGAAAATTCATTCTGAATCCAATCAGGACAGACGGACGGACCAAAAGACATGCCTTCTGACAGAGATGTTGCTTGGAATCATGGGAGTTACTGTTTTCAGCACTACTCTCTATTGTGGCTCAGAATCATGTCAAAAAAAAAAACCAAGAAAATCATGTCAAAAATGTATTCATGTTACATTTAGTGACACATTCTGTAATTTTATTCCAATAAAATAGCTAAATGCTGTGTTTATGTTTGCCCATAAAGGGAATATACTGCCATTAACAAGCAACCAAATAAAATGGGCTATTACATTTAATCTAAAATGAGCATTAGTCAGAATATTTAATAAAATGGAAACATTTTATATAATGTATGTACACCGGTGAACAAAATGCGCCATAAGCCTAGTCATTATTGTTGGACATAATGGTTATTTGAGCCTTATAAATGACTGAAATGTTCTTAATTAAATGGTTTTCCAACGTTCTTTGTAACTGCTGCTGCTGTAGGATTGCAGACACAGCAGAAACCTCAGGGCTTCAGCTTGTTTCCCTATGGTTGCACCACAAACAAACACTTCCTGATTCACAGTGATCTTGGAAAAGTGCAGAGTGAATACCTTCTAGCATCGACTTCCTTGCAGAGCACCACCTATACACCAATTTGTGCTAATGTAGAATAAGGTTGGCAGGTGCAGCACTTCCTCAGACACAGGTATAAGTCATTTTTAGTTTCACGAGTGGCAGCAAATAACATCTGGAGAAGGCCTTTAAATTAAAGAAAGCAGGGAACGCTGGGCATTTAAACATAACTGTCAACAGGACTGACGGACAAAAGTGATGGTAATAGCCGGCAAGATGTAAAAGAATCTTTTTGGTTCGACGTCTTCAGCAATCAATGGGGTCGATGTTGACAGTTTGTGTATCGCAGAGAGTGTTATGAGAAGAAGGGAAGGGTTGAGAAGTGAAAGTGTCACTGGGAAAATATTTAGGAAGGTTGGGGGGGGGTTATAAGAGCTCGGGGAGGTTTATCTTAATTAGTCTCGACTGATTTTGTTATGTTTACAAAGTGCAGCAAAATGCGGTGCACAATATTTCTGAATTAACAATGAAGTATTTGTTTGGTCAAGACAGGCTACATAAAAGCCGGGCTTCTGCGTTCACTGCTATTTCACATTAAGATACGACTGTTACTTAATCTGCCTTCAAACAGAATCTGTCAGTTGTGTTTAATCAGTGTAAATGCAGCCAACATGCCCAAAGCGTGCAACTCATTAGAGACGAACACACCCAGCAAACACAGTCACAGTCTGGTTGTAACGCAGCAGGTTCACCATCCTTTTCAGTTCCACAGCCAAAAAATTAATTAACGTCTCCTCGGGGAAACAATTTTACAAGTTAAGAGTTTTATTTTTGTTGGTTTTTTTGCCTTTACATTATTGTGTCTTTTATTTCTACGTCACTATAGCCCCTTTTCCACCACAGGAATGTTAATTATACCTGGGATTTACACCAAAATTACCAGGTAAAAAAAAACCGTTCCCTCAACCCCAAAGGTTCCCTGAAAAAAGTTCCTAGCAGGAGGGGAAGCACTTTTCAGATTACGTGAGATTCTTGAGGGGCGGGGCTATGAGCTGAAGAACTCTGATTGGTGGAATATACCTGGCTGCAAACTTGTTACATTTCTACAAGCTTCACTTTGTTTGTGTTTTGTTCATTTGGAAAGCAGAGTAAAAAGAAGCTGTAAGAAGTGGAGGACGAGGTGTATTCCCTGCTCATGCATGTGCATTGCAATTGTCTGTCAAAAGAACCTGGATCTGGTCGGACATATTTGCCGAATACGATCAAAAGAAACTCAGCTGGACTTGGAGCTGATGACACTAAAAGACCAAGCCCCATTTGAATAAATTTCCCAGAATTTTTAGGTTTAACTTTACATTTGTTATATTGTGTCTTTCATATCATTTTCATGTTGCGTCCACTACATTATCATCTTGATTCCATCTTGCTCCATTTCATATTTTTATACCATTTTCATCTGATTGCATCTTCCACTTTTATGTCACTTTTGTCCTCCCTTTGTGTTTTCTTGTCTCTTACATCATTTTCACCACATTGTTTCCTCTATATCATTAACATCTTGTTGCATCTTTACATCCTTGTCAACGTGTTGCATGTTATACTTTTACATATTTTTCATCTGTTTTTGTTTTGTTTTTCTATTATTGGATTTTTGTTGCATCTCTTAGATCATTTGTTCTTGTTTTTTAATAACTCGTTTTTTTAAAAATTCAGATTGCATGTTGTCATACAGTTCCTTCTACTAATTGGAGACCCAGTGCAAAACAGCTTAGCAAACCACTTTTGGATCCCTATTTGTATTGTGGGAAAGGCAGCTTTACTAAATTGCACCAAGGTTGAGTTATTTCTCTTAATATTTTAATGTTTCTCACACTTTTTAAGCTTTAACTGTGATGTAATTCATGATATTATTTCTCATATAGTCTCATATTGTATCGTTTTACATATACTGACTGCTGTGAAGAACATTGTTCAGAAAAGTGTTTAGCTGTTATTGTTATGATTGTTATCAATAAAGAATGACCACCTGTTACAGATATTTTTTCTCTCAGGCTGTATGTCTTAAAGTTCAGGTGCTCTGAGGAGTAAAGGTTTATATATTTACTCTCATCAGTGCTCTAAGATTCAAAGGTCAACACTTTCTAAAATGAGAGATCTGACAGCAATTATTTCCAAACACAGGTGAAGTAGAAGCACACGGCCAACACCACTATAGAGAAAAAAAACAAAAAAACAAATCTAACTTCTGTCAAGTTTTTTTTCCTAAAATATCATCCAAGTACAACTCCATTTCAAGAATCTCCTCTTATAAGTTACTCAACTATGAGCTACTGTGCAACAAAGCAGACAAAAACTGCAAAAACAGGAAAAGCATCTTTTTGATTGAAATTAATGGGACCTCTATCCCCCCAACTCTTCTTCCAAAAAAGAGGTTTTGTCTCAGCTTATGCTACGCCCTCCCTGACCTTAGCGCGACTTTTCTCAACACCACCGTGCCTGGCCCGCTTCCTGTGTCTTCCACTGCTCAGTCTCACATACCAAACCAGACATTCACACACCCACGGTGACGGCTCAGTGTGACCCGGTCATCCTGCGAGGCTGAGAGGAGTTCCTGTTCGCAAGTCTCCCGCAGCTGTCTCGCACACTGTTGTGCTGGGATGGCGGGGGCTGCGGTGGGTGAAGCCGGGGGCAGAAGTTGGGAAGGGTCCAAGGTGACAGTGGGCTGGGGTCGAGAGGAGGGGTGGAGAGAGAGAGAGAGAGAGAGAGAGAGAGAGAGAGAGAGAGAGAGAGAGAGAGAGAGAGAGAGAGAGAGAGAGAGAGACAGAGAGCGAGAGAGAGAGAGAGAGAGAGAGAGAGAGAGAGAGAGCTGTCTGGTTTGTTCATGTTGTACTGTCCTTATACAAGACTCATGTACACATGAGAGGCAAAACGCAGGCACGTGTTGATGATGTGGACAGGTCTTTTGTATGAATTCAGTACTCAAGTAAAATTATACAAGTATTATTAGCAAAATGCACTGAAAGTATAAAGTAAATTTCGTCACTGTGCAGTGACATGATCTTGAATAACATTACTATTGCATTAATATGAGGCTCGCATGCTACCGGTGTAGATGTTTTAGACTGAGCTCATTTTAACCACTTTATATAATGTTTAATTGCAGCAACATAAGTCATAGAAGAACTCCATTGGCTCTATTATTGTTCTATTCTCCAAACCCAGACGATTCCCTCCTGCACATGCTCTGTTCTGTCGAGGTCAAAACTGGATGTTTCACAAAGATAATGCCAGTTAAAACACATCCAGGGCATAACGTGTTGAACCTGTCAAGAATTTACTTTTGTATTTGTATGCATCTGTCTAATGCAGTCACGCCTTTTGAAACACACAAAAAAAACCTCCAGAAATGTCATGATAATATTTGAGGTTGTATAAAATGTTAAGGGTGTCTGAAAACTTTTTCCCACTATTGCATTGGATAAACTCACCGCATGTTTGGAGCCCTGCTGTCCTGTGAGAATCATACGTCTCTATAAAATGTACTTTTTTTTTTTTTTAAATGATAACCTGTAAATATCCTATTTAACTAGCTCAGAAAGACAGGCCTCTATTCAGATATGCAATAACACTTTACAGCTAATCAAAGACCTTTTAGTGAAGTTATTATGATGAAAATCTCAAAAGTAACAGAAGCTCTCAGACAAATTTAATAAGAGTGACAACTACAATATTTTCTTCTGAGATATAGAGGAGTAGAAGTAAAAATCAGCCTAAAATGAGAATATTTCAGTCTGTAAAAGTCCCCGACACAGGTGCTAAGTCCAATACTTGAGTTGAAGTCTTAATACCAGTCCATGAATTGATAATGAAGTGTAAAGTTCAATGCAAAACCAGTGATATTAAAAAGCCAAAGACCTAATTACTCTGGTGCTGCTGGTTCTCAATGTGTTTTCAATGTGAGCGCATTTGGATGCCAACAGAAGACAACACTGCGGTTCAGTAATTTACTACAGTTATTATCCTATGACTGGAATGATGATTTATTTTTCCTGTATTGAAACTAGATTAACCTATATTGCTTAATCAAAGAGTTATTCGTTCTGTTCCTTTTGCCGGCAGACTAGTTGATTCATGCTGAAATCTTGAATCGCAAGTACGTAAATGTCACCGGCCTCACAAAAGCTCCTTTGATGCAACGCTTTTGTAGGAGAGTGAATGAAAAGCAGAAGACGAACGCGCCAGACGAGGAGTCAGACGGGCAGACGGAGAAAAGAGGAAGGGGCAGGTTCAATGCGGTAGGAATGTGGCAGACAGTTGGGGAAGGCATGCTGACCCCAGCCCACATGCTCCTGGCGGCTTCCAGGTGTCTCACCCTCCTCCCCCGTTCACACGCGGATGTCAAGCCTCCCTGAAGGAAACCAGGTCGGTTCCGTTGAGGAAGTCACAGAAGAGATGGGAGGAATCAGCATCTGCAACCGGTCTAGTCAAAACAAGGCTCCTGTGCAGTCTGGTGTTAGTTTGGGGGCAGCTACGTGAGGCATGACCGGAAAGGGGCCCTTCACGGACGCATAAACTACGCGGACTGAACCTAAATATTACGTCTATAAAAACATGACCTAAATATTGTGTCTGTGGAGTGCAAGTTTCCATCCTGTCTCTGCACCAAATTGTCACCCAAGTCTGTTACACTTGGAATGACAGATTTTAGTACCATTTAATGACTATTATTTTCCAGGCACAGTAGCTTTAACTTACAGTAAATGCTCGCAGCAGCATGCCATTAGCTATCTTTTCAGTCATCGCAGAGTCAGAGAGGCAGCAGCGAAAGGTGGGTGGTTTACCGAATCACATGCATCACACACACACACACACGTCTTCTCATTTTAAAGCCCAGGTAAAAGAAAAATAAATACATTCTATGTTTGTCACCACAGAAATATGGCTAATGATCACAACTAAAAAAAAATATATATATACATAAAACTAAGCTCTAAAACTGTAGAAAAAAATAAAAATAACCAGTATTCCCTGTCCTTAAGCCCTAGGGGTGTATAGGCAGCAATGTAGCCTACTGTGGACTGAAGCAGCAGTAAACATATTTAAGGCACATCTCAATAAAAGCCGTCAGAGAAAAATGATCTGTAACTTTACCTCAGAGAACACAGCAACCATTGGAAAGGACTCACTGACACAAGGTAAAGAGGTAGAACTACTCCAAATACAACAAACACACACAACAGATACTGTGTTTATAGGTAGGCCTTTCTTTAGGTGTCTAAAAGTCCTAGCAGTGTCCAATCTCTTTGACGTTTAAGAAATGAGTCTACTTACTGAGTGGTTGTGCAGTGAAATATTACATGTGACTTTTTTTTTCTTTTGGCCGGGCAGTGTATAATTGCAATGTTTCAATGATAGCTGATGACTGGTCCACATTTGATCTATATAGACTTCAGATATGAAACGATAAGAGTTATATTCTTAAGCATCTGTGTAAATCAAGCTTAACACAGAGTATTTCAGTAGTTAGAGCAGCTCAGGGACTTATGGTAATTTTTCACTGCATTAAGTCGCTGTTTTTTTTGTCGTTATTTCTTCGGATGCAGCATAGGAACATATTATACAACTTCTGAATGTAATGTGGACTAAAATCAGACACTTTAGTGCAGAAAGATGATAAAGAACCACTATATATGCTCATATTTTTGTATACATAGTGTTGGTTTTATTTATTCCTGCTGCCCTCTGAGTCTTTGCATTGAAATCTCATTTTGATGTAAATCTGAATGACAAATAAAGCCTGTCTATGTCTATCTCTAAAAATGTTAGCCTAGGAACATAAATGCTAACAGCTTAGAGCACCAGTATGTAAAATACCCTAAATACACTGATATTCGGGCAATGTAAAATGAATGGCAACTGATAAAGAAGTTTGGACAGCACTGTTATTTAAAGCTTTAACTCTGACCTTTCTGTCAGACTGACAGAATGGCACAACCTGTACAAGCTCTGTACTTTAATGCTTTCAATGAATCACCCAACCGATTCCTGACTCAGCCAAAACTTTAGAAGTTTAACAGAATTCAGCAAACTGACTTCTAAAGGTGCAGTCAAGCACAGCTTCATATCTGAAAAGAGATATTTCAATAACGTACTTGTACTTGCATGTACTTATAATGTCCTGTTCTAAAAAAAATACATCTGCTGAAGTAAGACTATCACAACCTGCTAATTCTCCTGAAAACACTTTGACAATGAGTTTATGGGCTGTATTATGTGTAAAGCTGGCTGCAGCTCTAAGGCTGTTGTTACTCCAGTTCAATATTTGTGCTTATTTGGTCGTTTTGAGGATCCAAGCAGCTTCCTTGTACTAAACTAATACAGAAAGTGTGCACAGATAAGTAGGCCTGGGGAAAATTTGCACTTGCAGTTTTTGCTCAAGCACCAAAAACAATTTTTGCAGCCTCAGTTGGTGGACAAACATACTTGAAAAACCACAAAATATACTTTCTGTGAACAGCCGTTTTGTTCTTTCACTTTGACATGCGTGGAGAAATACTGAGCAGAACATTGTTGAGTAAGTCCATAAAAGGATAAACAGAGAGTTTGCTCAAATCAATGCAGAGAAGACAGAACAGAGCTAAAACTGACTTCTAAAAAGTAGGGCTGCCTCTGAGATACAACTAGCAAAACGTCCCAGCAATGAGTCGACAGGTTGTTGCACAGTTATGATATTGAAGCTATAACATGTAACATTTCCACAGTAAAATATCTAAAAACCTATACACTCATATCATGTCAAATTCAGCAAAACCTATAATTTGACTCTTTAACTACATTCATTTCATTTTTGCATTATAATCTTTAAATGTATTTTCCCTCTTAAGTGGCAACCTACCATTAGGGATAATCTCTAAGACCCAAAATTACAACTAAGGAACTAAAACGTGTTGGACAATACCAATATACATATTCACAGTGACATTTAGGTTGATAGCGCATGCTGATACCTACATTATTTTCTGTTACTCTATTTTGTTTTTGTATCTGGGAGGGGAGGAAAATAAATCTTCTTTACATAAATATGTTATCTTAGCTGTTAACTGTAAGGCCTTCGGCCCATTTTCTTGAAGCAAACACAAATTATTAAAAAACAAACAAAAAAAAAAACCCTCATTATATAACAACGTATAATACCTGCCCCAAACATGGAAAAAGTGTATATGTCAAAATCAATATAGGCCAATATATTGAGACTACTCTCATGGACTTAATTGACTATTTTAGTAATTTATACAATCAAAAAGGCAAAAAAATAAATAAATGTCCAGACTAGAGCGAAGAAAATGCATATACAAAAAAATATTGTATTTTTATCTTATTGGTGGTAACTCACCTTTAGTCATTAAATGCTTCTGTATTGGTTTCCCAACAACAAACCACCTAAAACCTCTGCTCCAGGTTTCTGCCTGTTAAAAGGATGTTTTTCCTGGCCACTGTCACCAAGTCTTTGCTCCTGGAGGATTCTGTTGGGTTTCTGTAAACTGGCTTAAGAGTCTGGTTTAGACCAGCTCTATATGTCAGTGTCATGAGATAACTTTTGTTATGATTTGGCACAATATAAATAAAATTTGATTGACTGATTAAAACTACCACATCCTTACACACTATAGTAGCTACATTGAGCTGATATTCATGGCTCTGCTGCAGAATAGGTATGCAACCAAACCAGAATATGTGTTTTCCATGAAGCACAATGAGCCAGCTGCTCAAAACCTGCATCAGAGCCTCTACTGAAAGCAACAAACACAACAATAAAGCCCTCATTTCCATCCTGCCAAAAACCTGACACAGGCTGCTTAATTCAAACTTTTTTTTAATTTGCAGTGAAGTTAATTAGACAGTGAGAGTCAGCTTTTACAGGATGCAAACTTTAGGAGCATCTGCTCCTCTGCAACCAATATTTGCAGAGAAAAATAGAAACATACTCAGTAGGCCAAGGAAATGTCAACAAGTCAGTCATTCTGTGCATACAAAACCTCCCATTGAGGCTGCTTCACTTGGCTGGGATTTCTGAATATTTTACCTTTAAGAGACTCTTAAAGTGCAGACCAGGTTGGATTTCACAACAACTTTACACAATAGCCCAAAAGAGCAGGAACCTGAAGTAAAGAGGCTGAAAGAGTAACTGGGACAAACATTATGCACGACATCACCACCTAGGTGTCACAATGAGTGGAAAAAGCACACAGTCATCAGAGGATGACTGGGATGAAGGGGGGTGTCCATATCAAATACATACCTGCCAGACTGCATTACTAAGAGGCTTCAATCATTGGTCTGAAGTCTATAGACATGGAAAACTGACTGAGATTCAATTCTTCCGTACATGGATGTGGACAAACCCACTTACTGGCTGAGCCGGTTAAATCAGGTCGATTGGTAACAGTGAAGGGAAGCATAAAAGAAACACCAATACTGTGGAAAGATTTCCGGATATTCCAGGGAAACCTCAGTCTGTAAAGGCCAAGGATGGAACCTAGAGGGTGTCTTTACAATTTAAAACATGGATTTAATTGATGAAATATGTTAATCAGAGATTTTATGGACACCCTGTACTTTAGAATATATGAAAGTTTCAAGCCCTCAGGCAGCATTACAAAAAAAAAATAATAATAAAAAACTATTATGCTACAATACCGAATATAGTCCCCCATAGTTCGAATATATGACCACTGACAGGTCATGTGATCATAATGTTCCTCGTCTTGTTACAACGGCATCTGTCAAAAGCAAAGAGTGCAAGCTTGAGAATGTGGGCCAAACTGGGTCCAAAACTGCAGGTGTTGTAGCTGTTGTTGGTCTGTACACTCGTGGCCAAAAGTTTTGAGAATGACACAAATGGATTGTTTGCTTAAATGTAACTTATTTATCACAAAATTTATCTGAAACTTATATAATGCTGCTAATTGTTCTTCAGTGTACCCCAGAAACAATGGGGAGGGGCAACATTGGCAGCAATTTTGCAAAAACAAAACTTGTGTCATTCCCAAAACTTTTGGCCACGAGTGTAGTGTGTAGTTAGTACCTACCAAAACTAGTCTAAGGATAACTAGTGGATTTCAACCCAGCTGAGTATAACATGATCACCACATGATATTATGTAGGCGCCCCTTTAGCTTCCAAAGTCCCTCAGACCATGGACCAGTTTTGTTGGTCCGGTGCATCCTACAGGTGCTCTTTGGGATGGAAACTGGATCCTCCTTTTGGTCAGTGTAAACCACTGCAGACCAGAAACACCCAACAAGACCCACAGTCCTCTAGCCATCACAATCTGGCCCCAGATTGTGATGGCTAGAGGCAGATGTACTGTAAGTCACTCAGATGCTTCCAGTACATCTGCCTATTTTGCCGTTTCCAACACATCAACACTGAGAACTAAATGCTCACTTGCCGTCTCATATATCCCACCGACTGACAGATGCCTATGTAACGAAATAATCAGCATTATCGCCGCCTCACCTGTCATTAGTCATAATGTTACGGTTGATCAGTGCACGCTGGAATTTTTTCGAGAGACATATGCTGCCATCAAATTGACAAGTTTTCCCTGTGAGCCCACGGTTATTTCACTGGGACGATGACAGGTCTCATTCTGCATGAGTTACAACAGCGTGGTTTCCTAGTCTCAGACCTGCCTGTAGCCCACATCTGTCTCCTGTTGGAAATATGAAGGACAACATGGAGACGAGAATCAATGACAATGACCAAATGGACCGACTGTTGAGCAGCTGAAGTCAGGTGATGTAACACAGTGGTAAACATGCCACTGCCGCACATTTTTTAGGGTTTTATAGCTATGAAAATATCAAAACACAAATAGGCTTTTTTTTTTTTTTTTTACAACAATATTTTTTTTTCAAGTAAAATACAGCACGGTTATTAATATGTTCAGCTGCTTCTGTTATTTAACTCCCATGAGGCCATAAAAAGTCATTAAACTTGGAAAAAATTCAGGCATGCTTTCAGAAAATGTGGGTTTTTTTTTTCTAACTTTATAAAGTAGCTTTGCCAGTGATGTGGTAATTAAGACACAAATAAGAGCTCTTTTTTTTTTTGCAGTTTTTCCATTAAGACACCCAAATTGGTTCACAATGAGCAACAAAGTAAAGGTCGCGTGCTGCGGGGAGCATGGTGAACGGAATCAGTTTATGAGACGGTTTAATATTATGGAGTAATGAACTTTTTAGACAATGCTGCAGACTGCATGCCTCAAGAACATGTTCCATTCAGACCGTAATCGTCCTAATAATAAAGCTTTTAAGGCTTACAATTCCTGTAACCACTAAATATTTATCTCCAATCATCCTATAAAGCTCAACAATGAGGAGGAACTCAATGCACACGACCATTTATAAAGAGAATTGGATCTATGCTTCAAATGCAGAGAGGCTGCATATCTATAACTGTGAACTGGATAGTTAATCCTCACTGCAGTGAATCTCCAAGAAGATAATGGGTAAATGGGAAGAAGAGGAAGCAGGAATTCTAACCAGACCTGATGGATGAGGCAAACGGAACAGAAAACAAAATCCCACAGCCTCTAAAGCAGCCAAACAAGATAAACCATAACAAGTGATTCCTTTCAAGGAAGATAAACACACCTATATCCGACCCATATCTGATGGAAAGATTCTAAAACTAGTTAATAAGAAACTTTCCCCCCTGACAGACAAAAAGACTTGGATGAAACCCAAATCTTCAGTGGAAGCAAAGAGGAGCAAGTGAGTTAACAAGTGATTAAATCAAGGGGACGTACACCGGACAGAACCTACTCTGGAAAATCATTAACCTGCACCACAACACTGTTAAAAGGGATAGTCTGGATTCTATTTCATGTGGGGCACCACGAGTCTAGATCTGCTTGACTGTTTGACACTTAGAACCTTTTCACCACTTTCTGTTCTCTGTTTGAAAAGACTGTGACAGGAGGAAAAACTGTGAAAAATTCTCAGGATTACAAATTAAAAGGAGCTACATGTAGGATTTCTACCTTCAAATATTAAAACATGACCTAAAATTATCATTAGAGTGTTCGGAGTAAAGAGTTCTAAAGTTATGCAAAAAGGAGCCGCTGTATTAGACGGTAAAGATATTAAGTACTTTTATTAAACCCGTGGTCTGGTGGATTTATGTGACCACTAGAGGGAGTAGTGAGTCACTCTGTCGGTCTTCCACGGTGAGGAAAACTAACGCCACAGGGCCTTTGACCTAAGTGTCAGAAAGTGACCAGATGGGATGAGAACCATTAAGAAACAACTTTTAGAGTCAGCAGTGGCTTTTCCATTGGACATATGTGCAAAACTTTACTGATATTTACTAAATGTCAAAAAAACAGAAGGGTGTTATGTCGGTTTTTCCATTAAATCACACGTGATGATTTGTTTATTTCTTATCGTGAGATGTCATGAGAAGTCATTCCATAAACACGGCAACAAACATAAATATCACCTTGATTTACAGATATATTCATTATTATGATATATTACGTATGTGTCCACACATACTGCGCCATATTTGTCTTCTCTTGTTTTAACATCTGTCTACATCTGTTTTTTTTGTTCACGTGACTCTAGTTGCAGTAAAAGGTCTTTCCATTGCAGTTTTGCACAATATACCAATTTCGCTACGCCTGAAAAACCACCTCTTCCCAGTACAAAAACTTTTCATCAAAAAACGAGAGTCTTGGCGAAATTTTTCGTTTTTCCATTAGGCAAATTTTTAAGCACAAGTTATATTCACACAATTTGAGGGTCAATGGAAAAGCAACTAGTGGAAGTGAAAAAGTGATAAAAGCTCGAAATGAAATGAGTGGAGACTGATGATGAAATTACAGCATTTCTTCTACACGGGTGAGTTTGATTATGAGGTTTATGAAAGTATAAAGTTATTATATGTTGTTATTGTTTGTTGGATTCCAAACAGATCTGAAGTTCGGCTACTGACAACACAAACTGTACAGAAAACAGGAGGGGATTTGTGGCTGTTTCCTGTCTGAAAACAGAGCTATAATGTAAACAATCAGCTGATGCAGCATGTGACGATTATAAGGTGATGTTATTTTGAGCAACTGTCAACTTGATGATACATTATACAGAAGAGTGTAAACAATGAGCTTTATACTTTATCCAGTGGGTGACAGCCTGTGGATACAGAGTGTGATCTGGTCTTCCAGATGTTGAGAGTTTGGCATATTAATATACTATATAGAGCCCTTTTAAGACTTTTAAAAGGCCAACTGGAATGACATTTAACAGCAACTTCACACTGAACTGAAGAAAAATGTGACATACATGACTTATCATTAGAACAAATCCTCCCTGTACTCCCTTCCGCTGTTGTGACTTTCATAATACTGCTGCAAAAAGCATTAGAAAACTTCACTAAATATTTAGGAGGTTTTATTTTTCAGTGTCAGCAAGAAAAAAAACCAAAACAATAAATCTTACTTGCCATGTCGTAGCATTTTGAAAGAATGAGGCTTATTTTTAAGTTAACAAAGGATCAGCACGAATCCTGATGCTACAGCGTTCGAATGCTCTGATATAAGTGGTTTTCGGTGATCTTTTATTCTTTTCACTGGGCTTATATACTGTGTGTTTTGCTGCTGTCCTCATCTAGCATGGTACATGCCAGTGGTCCAGTCTGTTTTTCCATTCATTGTAATTCACTGAATATGGACAATTACCTCAAACAAACCCACTATAAAATCTAAAGGTTTAATGCTGTGTGACTTACAGAAATTACTTAATCGTTGACATTAATGACAAGAAAGGCATTCGTTTTAGCTGCAATTATGGCATCAGGCATTTACCTTGGCAGCAAACTGGCAGAAAAAGATGGGAAACTGAGAAACAGAAATATAATAAAGTGAATAAAAACGATAGGCAGGAAAATAAACAACCCACTTCCTCACCGTCATCATTACACATCATACTTTTAAGTCAGGAACACTGTCATCCATTTGAAGTCATCCATTATGTTGTTTGGTGAGAGTTAAGCCTGATTCTTCTATCACTGTAACTCAGAGCCACTATTGCAGCTTTAAGATTCATTTTTGTGACGCCTAATTTGCATCTAAAGCTGCTGAAACATCAGAAGTAATTATGTGATAATATCAACCTTTACCATTCAATCACCAGTAAAGAGGAGATATTAATTATTCTAACACAACCCAGCCTGAAGCTAAGACTTATGGGTAGAGTTGTTCAATATACAATGATGTAATTGTAATGGACCGGGAAAAAAAGAAGGCAGAAGGGGAAGAAGTTGTCAAGACAACAAGGTCTGATTGATCACATTCATACAGTTCACCTCCCCCATAGTGAGAAAGGTGCAGCACTCTGTGTGAGTCGATCAAAAGGCAAACTGCCGGTTTACATTTTCTATCATTTCGCAGGTTAAAGGACGTACTTAATAATAAAGTACCATCTGCTTTGAGCTGAATAATGAGGCATCACTCTCACACTCGGTTACATTAAAATAACATTACCCAGACTATGGTTACTTCGACTGGGTCACGCCACAGGATTAGCATTAGCTGTGCTTTATCTGTTGTCATGGCAACAGATAGACAGTATAAGTTTGGAGTTTACAACTGAAGATACTCTACTTACAAAACCATAACATTCAAAAGTCTGCAAGTGTGGTGACACTGCAGGGCTTAGATGTACTGTACCTAATACGACCTCTCAGCCATTACTGCTTTAATCATTCCAGTTCAGTTCAATACTAAATTCGATCCTGACGATGCATTCACTGTACAAGAGTCTAAATGTAGTTAGAGCCACTGTCGTTCGATTACACGAACGCAAAAAGCACAAAGGTAATATTGTGAATGAGATGAATACCAATCAAAATCACACTATTTTCCTCTGTGTGTGTGCAATTCAGAAACAGAGATGATAGTGCTGAAGGTCGTTATTAGAAGCAAAATAACCTATTTCACCATGTTGCTACACAACCTCAGCTGTGAAAGAGCTTTTATGCTCACTTCGATGTGAAATGGCATTTTTTTTTTTCAATTTTTCACAGTGCCTGCAGCAGATCACAGCGCTGCCACACACGCACACACACACACACACACACACACACACAAAGATAATGAAATCATTTTCACTGAAAATTATATCTCATTAAGAATAAAAGTATCCCATTCAGCTGAATAACTCGTAATTTAGCCAGGACAATAAAAAGTAATGGATTCAACAACTCCATCTGTGATATTTACAGCCCTGTTTTTATAAACATTATTCATGCTCCTGTTCTTCGGGTTTTTTCACGGGAGCTGATTCCCATGAGCGCAACATGCAACAAAAAACAAAAACAAAACAAAAAACAGCCGCTATCACTGTGAGATGACGGAAAGGTTTCACAAATTAATGTGAGAAAAGGTTGGAGGAGAGTGCTGACAGTCTTTTCAGATGAACATGCAAACGTTACTTGCTTCATGTTCAGTATAAATGAAATGTGATAGAAGGTAGCAGCACTGAGCTTTTCAATCAATAGTGCTGCCGCCAGTGAGGCTGGGGACCATTAGCACCAGTGATCCAAGTAAAGTGACTCTGATGTGAAATGACAGGGGCTTTCACAGAAGCCGTCCCACCGTTTCCCTCATTGTCATTCAAACACACACGGCTACCCGACGTTGCAGCCAGCCTTCACTAAGCAACCGAGGCGAAGCGTACTGTTTTGGAAAATCTTTTGATTCATTCATTTCAGCAGGGTTACAAAGACTCTCAGTTCCAGAAGTACATGACGATTACTGATGCAAATGACATGCATGTTAGTGTTTGTAATAAAAAAAAAAGGAAAAAATTAGAGGATGTAAAAAGGAAGTCATGAGCACCACTTTGGATGCTTTGAAAGTGTTTCAAAAATCCTGACACATCACACGGTGAATTAAACACTCACTGACAATAGAAAACCTGTAGTGACACAACACACAGTATTCTACCAACAGTTCAGCTGGGTTACTTAATGATTAACCTGTGGCAAAGATAAACTTCAGGACACATTATTGGTCAAAGGGGCGTGGCCTTCTGCCCATTCACCATATGCATTTGGATGGCGAAGGTGCAGAATGACATTGAAATATTTGAATATGGCATAGATCAGATGGATATGAATATGAATATGAATATGAATATGAATATGAATATAGCTGAGATGAAGCAACACCTGGGGTTTGGGAGTGTTAAACCCACACACAACTTCAGTTTCACAATGATGCATATTTATCCAGAATAGATCATGGAATAAAAAAAGAGGGAAACTCAGCCTTAACAGGAGCATACATTACTTTTTACATCAGTATTTGTGATTACAATATGTCCCACACCGGAGCCACCTTATACTATAACAGTGCATGCGTCCTTGCAGCTTATTAATTGTAAAGTGACCATAGCTGGTAAAAAGAGGGGGGGGGGACGCCTTCCCCCCTCCACTTTGGCATCAAACTTTACTTTTTTTAATTTTATTTTGTTTTTATTTATTCTTGGATTGTGGAAACCCCATGCTGCCCCTGTACCTACCTCTCTCCTCCTGCTCTCTGCTCCGGGTCTGGTGATGAGCGCCGTGTCACCGCACACCACCGCCGCGTCCTCCACGAACACGCAGTCCGGGAGCGTCTCGTCCGCGGGAAGCTCCACCACCTCCAGCCCGAGCCTCGTCTTCAGGACCTCGACGTACGCCTCGTGCTCCCCGTGCGCCTTGGCCAGGTCCACGTCCGTCTGGCTGCTCCGGAGCGCATCTCGAACCAGGGACGCGGGGATTCCCCGGACGACGGCGTGGGTGTAATGACCAAAACCTGCCATTAAACCAGCCATGTTTTGCTTTCCCTTTCTACTTGGCAAATCCAATCTACAACAAAAGCAGCGGAAAACAGACAACTCAGCCAATGAATGAGAGCAACTGGAATTAATGAAGCCGATGCTGTCTGGCTCATCGGTTCCCCGGTACTTTGGAGGGTTTTTATTCTTTATTTACAGCTGCTACATACAATGTCAGTCAGCCCTGCTCCGGTCTCCAGGCGAGCGACAGCGCTTCGGTGACGCGCACCAACCATCACGTGTAGCCGACGAGTCTGTCAGCCCTCAGTGAGGCGTTCAGCCCAACAAGTGACAGTCAGTGAAACACTGGAGCCACGGCTCAATCAATTTCACACTGCAGCAGCACAGACAGCCTGCACGATAACACGCACACACACACGCCTTCACACACTTCTACTGCAAGGTTTACGCACAATTATTCATGCAAAAGCATAATTTATATTAAAAAATTTAATCAGTGAGGGCTATGAAACGAATCATTAATCGATTAGTCAGTCATGGTCGGTAACAGTCCATTTATGTATCTGTTTAGCTGATGTTATTTTATCTTTAGGTACAAATGTTCAGAAATACCTCCTTGTTTCTTCTTATTTTGGAAGATTTGGCTGCTTTTGATACTTCTTGGTAAAAGTCGTTTCATTTTTAAAGCAAAAAATGTTTATGTAGTTCCTCCTGGTTATTTTGGACGGTTTGTTGCATTTGTTTGGTTTGTTTGTCTGTTTATGTCGTGCCATTTTATCTTTAAAGATGTTTATACCTGATTATCTTGATTATGTCCTCTTATTTTGAAAGATTTTGCTGCCTTTGTTACTTATTAGTGAAGTCATTTCCTTTAAAAGCATAAAAAAGTTAATTTTGTACGTCCTCCTTATTTTGGAAAGTTTTGCTGCTTTTCTTTACCTTGTTTTATTTATCTATGTCATGTGATTTTATCTTTAAAGCTAAAATGTTAATCGATACCTAATTGGATCTTTTTAATTTTGAATATTTTGCTGTGTTTGAGTGTCATTTGTTACTTATTGATGGAGTAATTTCATTTTAAAGAAAAGCAAATGTTTATTATATAGCTCCTGCATCTTTTTTTAACATTTGTTAGATTTTGGAGCCATTTTTTGCTTATTAGTGAAGTTATTTCATTTTTAGTGCAAATGTTGCTTGTTATGTAGTCCCTCCTTATTTTGGTAGGCTTTGTTGTGTTTGTTTGGTTTATTTAGATCATGCTGTTTCATCTGTGAAGCAAAAATGTCAATCAGTACCCAATTATGTTTTATTTTGGAACATTTTGCTGCGTTTTCTCGCCTTGTTACTTATTGATAAACTCATTTCAGTCCACGAACATCACCTACATGTCATGTTCATATCTGATATTTTGTAAAGTTTTGTAATTTGTTTTGCATATTTATCTATATAGGCCAAGGCATTTTATTTTTAAAGCATAAATTTGAATCAATATCCATTTGTGTCTTCTTTTTTTATAAGATTTTGCTGTGTTTACCCTTTCTTGCTTATTGGTAAAGTCATTTCATTTCTAAAACAAAAAAAAAGTTTATTATTGTAGGTCTTTGCCTCTTATTTTGGAAGATTTGGTGCTTTTCTCTAACATTGGTCATATCTAGGTCCAAAACAATCCCTTTAATGCCGTCACCTTGTAATTTGTTTCAGATCATTCCAGAAGATAATGAACGCTCTAGTGACAAAAGGCATCAGTGATTCTACCATGCATCTTAACCAGATATATTCATTCTGGATGTTGCATACACTCTGAAATATTTTTCTAGAATTAGGCAAAAATCTGCAACAGATTAAGAAAGAATGAATTTTTCTATTCTTAGACTGGAAATTCTAGAGACATGTGTAACTGATTCACTCTTGGCAGACTTCAGAATGTAATGTACACAAACTTCAAAGCATATGAATATAGAAAAGTCCTGCAGTGTGTGAAGTGCGGGGCAAGGGTGTGAAAGAACGAGCGGTATAAGAATGTGTGGATATATGTGTGTGGGTGTGTGTGGGGGTGTGGGTGGGGGTGGGGGGGGTATATTCCCTATGGTGCCATCTAAGGAAGGTTCTGGGCCCGGTGAAGCTGTCTGAATGGATGGAATGTTTCTTCAGACGTCCCAGAAGCACATTCTTCCACCGCGGGACCTCGGTTTGTCTTTTCTTGTTCCAGATTCACTCAATTATCCCCGACTGCTATAAACATTCCAGGACATTCCAGGAGCCCCACATTGATTTTTCCACTCCAGCCAGGATAACCAACCACCACCAACCCTCCCAACACTAACACCTGCCCCCACCCAGACTGCTGCCACTTCTACTTCTTTTTTTTTTCTCTCCATCATTCTTCATCAAGGAACGTAGCCCAAAAAAAGACCCTCTCTTCCTCTGTGCTGAGGAATGTGGGTTAGCTTAGATGAAGGAAGGCTCTCATACTGGAGGCACACCTGGCTGGTACAATGTGCAGCTATAAAAGAAAAATGAGTGAAAGCAGGCTTGAACCTCCAGCTGCAGATGAAAAACGCAGCGCCTCTTATTTGTTCCGCTGTGATTGGATGATGAGGTTCTAGCCATCTGAATGACATAGATATGCATGAATACACAGGTGCACAGAGAAGATTCAGCTTCACACACACACAGTGATCCAAGAAATGGTGCAAGTAAACAAGGATAAGAGAGAGAGAGAGAGAGAGAGAAGCAGAGATAGATAGATAGATAGATAGATAGATAGATAGATAGATAGATAGATAGATAGATAGATAGATAGATAGATA